>WSXT02192122.1:6186-19660 GCA_011762715.2 Neuroterus valhalla
AATTCAGTGTATGTAGCTGTCTTTACATACGCTGAATAAATATAGTATATGCTCTTGAGATAGTTTGAAATTTTCTAGTGCAAGTCTTGAACACTTCTTGTATGCCAAAAGATATACATTTAGATGAAAAATGAAACGAGTGTTTCAAGAAAAGCTGATTTCGCAGGTTAGCCTGATATAGTACGGGAAGGAAGTTAATGGAGCCTTTCAGTAGTCTATTTTTCCACCCTCGACTGTCATTCTTTTTCCGAAAGAACTCTGGACCCCAACTTTTGTCAAATTCAGGGCGTACAACCAGTACGAGAGTCAAGATTAAAACCTTCTTCCCCCAAATCGCATCAGATGAAGAATCCCTGATTCGGGAAAGTCCCTTTGGAGATTAGCGCGCCTTTGCTGAGGAACGCGACTGTTAACGGTTAGGCTGGCTTTATTGCACTCGACCCTTACTAGAAAATTGCCGAGCCTCGCGAACAAGAGTGATCCCCTCCCCCTTCCCACCGCTAATCGACAGGGTGATTTCTGCGGTGGCATTTTCGACAATTTGCGAGACGAAATTAATTTCATTTGTCCCCCAAAGACGCGATGAGTTACTCAGTTCCGAATTTATGAAGAACTTCTCAAGGCTTATAGGGATCGAGGTAGGGGAAGATGGAATTTTCGGGAAGAATTATAATTCCATATTAGAACAGGGAAATTTCAGAAAGTATATATAATTCTCAGACCGGGAAAATGAAAAAATGGACTTCGGAAAACCAAGAAATTACCGGGTATAAGAAATCAGCCGTCGGAAGACACTCTGATAATTTCATCATTAGTTGCGAACTTCCACCAATAGCCGGAATTGCAGGAACATCTTTATGGGAACTACTGAATATTTGATGGGACAAAAGAAGTTGTATTTTCATTTGCTAATAATTGAACATTAGGCCTTTTGATTAAATTTTTCATCTCGTCTATCACAACGATGATACGAGGATTTCAATAGCCATAATATTTCATTTAACAATTGATAATATGAAGCGCAATCAATCAGAGCTCGGAATATTTTAATTAGAAAAGATTTTACATATCCGTGATTTGTTGTTCGGACGTGCTCAAAGTGTGTTTTAATTAAATTATGCTTGATGTAACTCGAACTTTACGATCTTTATTTAATTACTAAATTCCGATATACCGTATAATTCGGGTGGACTTCCCAATGAAATTTCATGAACATTTGATTATTCCATTCGTACAAAATCAGAGTGGTGACTTGACCGGGAAACCGGGAATTTTATTGACCCGGAAAAAAACCGAGAAAAGACCGGGAATTTAACTAAAAAACCTGGATCGACTTGAATCAACCTAGACTATAAAAAATTCTACCGAAATAATACGAGAAGTGACCGCATTCTATTTAAGATTCAAAAAGAGATCTTATCATTTGATTTAAAGGATGTAAAGTTCCTTCAATCTGATTCTTACAATATTTAAATATATCCATACGTCATGAGAGGAAGAATTTAATTTTTTTTCATTGCTCTATGAGATTTTTTTTGGCTGACTCAAATTTGTTAATCGAATTGATGCTAGCCCAAACGTGAACTTTCTAAGCTAATTATAATTCAGATTTAGAGAAGAGGGTTTTCAAATATCGTTCCTCCAATTCAAAATTTGTCACAATTTTCGAGTCCCCTCTTATTAATTACAAAAAAAAAGATAGTACTTCAAACAGTCTTTAGAGTTCTTGAATTACGATAGAAAACTTGTTTACATTGTTCATTGCGAATTCATCCTTTTTTATTTCTAAAATCAACTACTTGCTTTAAATTTTTGACTTTTTTGTTGAAAATTAACTTTTTTTTTATTCACCTCTGGTTGACATTGTAACCACTTTGTTAAAAATCAATTCATATTTTTTCGGTAAAAATTTAAGTATTTAGTTGTACATTGATTGTTGAATTTGAAAATTAAACTTCTTCTTTGAGAAATTATGTATTAGTAGAGAATTAACCTTTTTTGTATAAAATCAATCTTCATGGTCAAAAATGTATCTTTTTGCCTAAAATATATCTATTCTCGTTGAAGATTCATCATTATACCTGAAAATTCATCAGTTATATCAGTTATAGATTTAAACATTTTTCATTTTAGTCGACAAAAATGTCACTTCTTATCAAAAAAAAAAAAAAAGGAAGTTATGTATATAGTTCATATTTTCATATTTTTATAGTTCAAATCTCAACCATATTGTTGGATTTTTTTTTGGATGAAGATAAATTTTTTGTCAAGAATTGAACTATTCTAGTAATATGTTCATCATTTCAGTTAAAAATTCGTCTTTCTGGTTTAAAATTTAACTACTTCAGTGCAGCATCTACAATTTCATTTGATTCTTCATCATTTTGTGTAAAAGTGAAATAATTTCTTTGAAAGTTAGTTTTTTCGTTTGTTGAAAGTTACTTTTCTCTTACAAGTGATTTTTTTAACTAAACATTTAACTTATTCCAATTGAAAATTCCATAATTTTAGTTGAAAATTCATTTGTTTAATTAAATATAGCTTTTTTCAATTTTAAATTTTATCATTCAAATTTCGTTTGACAATTTATCTTTTTCAGTAAAAGTTAATTCATCTGTATGAAAACTTAACTCCTTCAGTTGAAGATTCTTTTTTTAGTATGAAACTCTTATGATTGGTTTGGAATTAGTTTTTTAGACTAAAAATTTTATTGTTTTATTTTTTGGTGGAAATAGTTATGTTTTGGGTTCGAAATTCAACTGTTTTGTTGAAACGTTGTATTTTTTCTAGATAAATTATTCTTTCTACTTGGAAATTAATCTTTATGTTGGAATATTCACCTTCATAGTTGAAAATGGAAGTGCCCCAGTTAAAAATGATTCTTTTCATTTGAAAATTCATCTTCTTCATTGAAAAATGAACTATTTTGTTGGAAATACGTTTTTTTTTTGTTATCGTAAATCAATTTTTTTGATTGCAAGTTTAACTGTTCCAATTTATGAAAAAAAAGAGTTTGGGGTTTGGCGACAAATATAAATATGGTACTTCTAGTTGAGCGGGGAAATTGAAAAATTTGACTGGAAAGAACCAGGAAATAAACGGGAATTTGAAATCTTCCGCCGGATCGCCACCGTGAAAATACTTCGAATAGGACTGAATAGATGCCCAAATTGCTTTGCCTGAAATATCAGATTACAAACCCTCAAAAAATTTGCAAAACAAATTGCAATTTGATACCCTTAATTGAAAACACCGGCACGAAAGCCTTCAATTACAGAATAAGATTTGACATATAAAAAGCCGAGCCGCTTAACGGATTATTTAATTACAAGTGTTACCGCATCTTTGAAAGGAGGAATTCACGCGTAATTATCACCCGTAAACTCTGCGATGAAAGACTCTTAATTAAGAATGAGTGCCGCTTGGTTTCTTTTTCCCATAGAAAAATGTAGAATGTGCATCCCACAGGGGGTTTTTCGATTTATATCAATATTTATAACCTCCCTCGTTCAATATTGTGCCTCTACCTGTGTGATCGCGCGCGCAAGAAATGAATAACCAAGAGTCAGGCGAATTGACTTATAAATTTCCACAAACGCTCGGAACCCCATGCGACGTTTCAAACGAATCATCGCTTTATGCTGCAGGCATTAATTTCAAAATTTACGAGTCTCCTTAAGGACTTTGTAACAAGCCATGTCGGCTACTCTCCACATGGAATATGAGATAAGTTATAAGCCTCAAAAGCAAGCTAATAAGCTCTGCGCGAGATACGCGGAAGAAGCGTTAAAAGGATAAATAATAAATCATTCTGGTAATATTTCGAAAAAATTACACTATTGCTACTATTTTCTAAAATTACTTGCTAATGACGCTCTTCAAAGATATTCTCAAATTCTTCGCTGATTGGCTGAAATAATATATTTATAAATAGCGGATACTCATATAACCATAAGTCTAGAACTCTAGAGACTTAATATCAATATTCGAATCGCAGGGCAATTAATATCCAACTGATAGGACACTATGGTCCATGAATGTGTCGTATGCGCAGATCCTGCTAAAATAATCGAAATGCTAATTATTCATTTGCATAATTAACACTCGTGCAATAAAGCGACCCTGATATCCCACATGCCGCGTAAGATAAACGGGAATGCGGTCCCTTGCTAGTTTTGAAATTTGAATATATTAATCCTTTCCGACTTTTTGTTGGAAAGACGGGAGTTGGTTCATCATTAGTTCACACATTTCAATCTGTAATTATCAGATTGGGTTGCTCCAATTCATCCAGATAACATATAAATCATTTGCTACTATTTTGATTTATAATTCCTAAAATTATTGGTAGCTGAATCTGTTAAAATCGTTTAAAATCAAGTTCTGATGCGAATGGAATCAACTGGCAGAAGTTATTCCCTTCATAAGCTATAGCATACTGATTCTGATATGATAATAATAATTTTTGAATAACGAATTATAGTTGCTCCTGTGAGAGAAACTATGTTCACTAGCTCTGTCAACAAGATTTTTATAAGTCGGAGATGAAGGATTTTGGTAAGTTTTGATATTTAGAGAACCTCCGTAATACTGATTGTAACGATTGACGAAGTCAAGAGCGGACGCACTTCGAGTTTGTTAACCGTCACAATCCAGATGTCAACCATTAGCAGGGTGGCGAATTGACCGGAAAATGATCGGGAATTTAATTAAAAAACCGTGAATTTATTTGACTCAACCTAGACTATTCAAAATTCTACCGACAAAATACGAGAAATCTCCGCTTTCTTTTTATGAATCAAAAAGATATATTATCATTTTATTTAAAGAATATAACGTTCCTTTAATCTGTTTCTCAAAATATTTAAATATATCTATACTTCATGAGAGGAAGGATTTTTTTTTAAATCATAAGAAAATCGTTACGCACATTTGTTGCTCTGTGAGATTTTTTTAGCTGATTTTAATTTGATAATCAAATCGATGATAGCCCAAGCATACGCAGAAAGAATTATGATCCAAATTCTTTGAAAACAATGTATTTATCACGTTTTATCTGCTTTTCCTCATTTATCTGACTTGGGACAGAGAATTGTAGAAAATAATTATAGTTTTTATTTTAGGTCAGGGAGTCGCGATTTTGAAGTTTCCTCTTCTTAATTTTAAATAAATAATTTACTTCAAGCAGTCCTTAGAGTAAAAGTATAGTATTCCGAAGAAGAAATATTTATTAATTATGATCCAAAACTTGTATAAATTATTTATTGCAAATTTATGCTTTTCTAATTAGAAGATTAACTACTTGTTTAAAATTTAAATTTGTTTGTTGAGGGGTAAATTTTTATGGTAAAGTTTCATTATTTCGATTAAAAATTCATCTCTGGTTGAAATTGTAACTATTTTGTTAGAAATCAAATGATCTTTTTTGGTGAAAATCAAGTATTTAGTAGAACATTGTTTTTTAAATTTGAAAATGAAACTATTTCTTTGAGAATTTATGTACTTCAATGGAAATTCGCATTTTTTGTAGAATTTCATCTTTATGGTCAAAAATTCATCTTTTTGCAAGGATGTACTCTCGTTACAGTCAATCTCAAAATTCGATATTCTTTATGATGATTTATATAATTATTTATTTATTTATCAGAAGTTATTCACAGTCTTAGTTTTCGCTTTAATTGTTTATAACAATTACAATAATTATGATTTCTGAATCAATTTTTTCAATGCAATCTACCAAATAAGAATTTTAGAGAATCCTCCAAAGAATTAAATGAGGCCTTGACCATTAGGATTTGGATAAGAATTGTAATTTTTCTCCCACGAGAAAGCAAAAACTAAAACTCTAAATATCTTCTGAAAAATAAAGAATTTCAAACTGAATGACTTTTTTCCGGAGCACACTTAGAAGCCTCCATTTAAATACGCAGCATTTATAGTAGATATATATCGATCAATTTTATAAATCATTATGATGATTTATCATTTTGGTTGAAAATCAATTTCTTCAACTGAAAATTCAACTGTTTCATTTTTGGTGGAAAATTGATCTTTTCTATTTCAAAATCCGATAATTCGGTGAAAATTTGTCTTTTTGAATTGAAAATTCAATCATTTCGTTGGAACTTCACATATTTTATTGAAAGGTTGGTTCATTGGTAGAAAATTATGTTTTCCTGCGGAAGTTAATATTCTTCCCCAGAAATTCTTCTTTACGGTTAACAGTTCAAATTATACAGTTAAGCGTTTTTCATTTTAGTCGAACATTATTCTAGTTGAATACTCTTATCTTCGGTTCATAATTAATTTTTTGAGACGAAAATCTCACTATTCCATTTTTGTTTATAAATTTTTATTTTTATAGTTCAAATTTCTACCATTTTGTTGAAAAATCGTATTTTTTGGTTAAAAATTTATTTTTTTGTCGAAAATTGAACTATTTTAGTCAGCTGATCATCATTTAAGCTAGAAATTAGTCTTTCTGGTTTGGAATTCAACTACTTCAGTTTATTTTTGTCATGAGTAATTTTTGTAACTGAAAATTTAACTTATTCCCATTGAAAATTCCATAGTTTCAGTCGGAAACTCATTTTTTTAGTTAAACATCCATTTTTTTCATTTTTATATTTGAGTATTCAAATTTTTTGTTGACAAATATCTTTTTCAGTAAAAGTTAATATATCTATCTAAAACTCAACTTCTTCAGTTGAAGATTCTTCGTTTTAGTATTAAACTCTTTTGCTTGGTTTGAAATCGTTTTTTCTTTTTCAACTAAAAATGTAACTGCTCCATTTTTCTTTGCGAATGATTATCTTTTGAGTTCGAAATTCGACTATTTCATTAAAACATTATATTTTCTCTTAGAAAATGATTCTTTCTATTTGGAAATTATTCTTCTTGTTTTAAAATTCACCTTCAGGGTTGAAAATTGAAGTGCTATAGTTCAATACTTATCTTTTTATTTGAATATTCATCATCTTGATTGAAAAATGAACTAATAATTGTAAATCCGTTTTTTTTTTGTTATCGTGAATTGATTCTTTTCAATTAAGAGTTTACCTGTTCCAATTTACATAAAAAAATGATATTTTTTTGTTGAAAATTTGAGTATTTTTTTCAAAATCGATTCATTTCGCAATGTTTGATCTGTTGTGTTAAAGAATGTTCAGAATGATTGTCATGAATAAAAATCAATCTTTGTGTTTTGCGAAAAATATAAATATGTTACTTCTAGTTGAGTTGGAAAATTGAAAAACTGGATATGAGTCCAGAGCATAGGGTTCTTCGATTTAGTATTAGAAGTTCCCGAAAAGCCTCCATGTACGACTTTTACAAAACTCTTCACAGCTACTGAATTTGATGTTAAGACAACACTTGAGATAGCATCATAGAATCAGAAAACCTGCTTGACATCAAATCTTGAAAGTTGACATTCTGAGGATATGCAATAGCACAATCCACATCTAGGAGAGAAATGCGTTTCCGACATTGACCGTCTTTTTTGCTGATACAAGGTACAGAAAAACAAGCTCGGAGGAAAGTAATTTATCTAAAAGACCAGTATAATGATACAGATGATCATTGAAAGAAACTCATTCCATGATGCTGTGTATCCTTCCGTAATAGAAGAAGGAATGAGATTATGATTTACTGTCTAAACCCATTTTCACAAAGTATATTATTTATCCAGCGATCTTGATAATTAATTAGGTTTATTCATTCGAAAGGGATGTGGCACCTAACCATAAGAAGGGGTGCTCTCTTCAGTCTTCCCTATGAAAGCAGGGAAATATTAACCTAGAACATAACCAAGTGGAACGTCTCGCTCCGGCTCATGAAACATTAAGTGGGATCCTAATGGGAAAATCCTGGGTCGCGTGGCCGTTTGCGGTACACCGAAGGGTTTTGCTCGAATTACCTTCCGAAGAAGAAAATGGTTACCCTTTAATGTATGCGGGTATTCTTTGTGCCTTTTGAGGATTCCTGTGTGATGTCCCCATTGATGCAATCCTTGCATTACAAATACTCGAACAAGAGAGGGTGTCTGTCGAGCGTAAACGCACATCAACCAGAAAATGAAGGATTGATATGGAGTAATAGCAATAATGTGAAAAAAAGTATTTTCGAGTGATTTTTTCCACAGAATCCGAATCCGAGCTCAGAATATGTCCATAACGTCAAGATTTTGAGATATTTGAGGTTATATACTCGGAAAAGGAGGTTTTCGCTACTTTTGAGGTTATGTACTGGGCGCAATGGATTTTTTTGGTCTTGTTTCAAAACGTCATCATTTAGTATTACTTTTTCCCTTTAAAATAAGATATTGAACAGTCACCAGTAATTTTTTCTGACAAAGATATAGCCATTTTCAGTTTTGACGTTCACATGAACTACCGTGTGCTGAGCATTCACTTTGACTTTTTGAAGCTCTCTTCTCTTTTTTGATTGAAAATTATTCTGATTGTTCGAAAACGTAACTATGCTCTATAAAATTGTTTTTTTTTTCAGTTGAAAATGAATGTTTTTGTCCCCAAAATATTGATCTGGCCCATGAATGGTAGAAAGTTCAACAGTTTGGAAGGAAATTTATATTTTTGGGTTTTACAGTTCAAAAATTTGAATATCTTGTTAAAAAGTCATCCTTTTAGTTCAGAATGTGTCTTTTGCTGGTAATTCTTTTTTTTTAATTGACAATTCTTCCTAATGGATTGAAAATTCAACTGCCTTCTCTAAACAGGTCTTTTTTATTCGGAAATTTGACCATTCAATTGAGAATTTAACTACATTCTGTTGAAGTTCAATATTTTTGTTCTAAAAACGACTATTTGGTTGAGAAATCAGCTTTCTTGGTTGAGAGTATAACCACTTTGTTGAACACTCATTTAATTCGTTTGAAATTTAACTATTTTGTGGGAAATTTCTTCTTTTCGGTTAAAAATAATCTTATTAACTGAAAAACTAACTAATTCATCAATGATTGAAGTTTACCGTTTTTTGCTGAAATTGAACAATTTAATAAAATATATTTGGATTTTGTTGTTAATTTGTCTCACAGCTGTAGAAAATGAATGTCCCAAATCAAAAATTCCACTACTTGGTTGAAAGATCAATCGCATAGTTGAAAATATATTTAATTATTTGAAAATCTTCTTTTTAGTGGAAAATTAAATTATTTTATTGGAATTTTTTCGGTTTTAAGATCAGTTTTTTTCAGTGCAATTCTAACTATTTCATTTTTGGTGGAAAATTGATAGTTTCTAGTTTAAAATGATTCATTTTAGTAAAAAGTTGTCCTATATAATTTAAACTTCTATTATTTCAATAGAAAACACAACTGTTTTTGAGAAAATTCATCTGTTGGACTTAAAAATTTAACAATATCGTTTGGTTGGGAATTAATCTGTCTTGTTGAAGGGTTCAATTATTCTGTCAGAAAATTCGTATTTCTCAATAGAATTGATTAGTTTTTTATTCAAAATTGGAACCAGTTTCTGTTTGTAGTATCAACTTTCAAATTTCTCTTCGATGATTCATACCATTGATTGAATTGGACTATTTTTTATTTAAAATTGTATTGTTCCTTGGTTTGAATATAAAGTATATGTTTTTTGTTGAAAACAATTCTTTCTTCATTCAACATTGAACTACTTGGTTAAAAGTGGAACTTGTTTTGACTTGTTCTATTTTGCTTAGATTTATCAGTTCAGTTGAGAATTCACCGTTCATTCGAAAATTTAAATAATTTGTCAATAATGCAACTGTTGTGTTGAAAATGTAACTACTTCCTTGAACATTTTGGACTAGAAATTCCAATGTCTTCAAAAAATTCTCTGTTTCGGCTCAAACTTTGAACAATTTGATTGGAAATTCAACTGTTTTTTTCTTTCTATTCGACTATTCAACTAATTGTTCGAAAATTCATCTTTCTCGTTGTAAATTAATGTTTTCGAGTTCGAGCATCCAAATATTGTATCAAAAATTTACTCATTTTGTTGAAAATCCAACTACTTTGTTGAAAATACGTCTTTTTGATTTGGGAATCGATCTAGATCGGTTTAAAAACTCTTCTCTTTGTATGGAAAATGTAACCGCTTCTGGGAAATTCTCCGTTTTGGCTCAAACATTGAACAATTCGGTTGAAAATTTGAGTTTTTTGTCGAGAGCCCAAGTTTTCCATTTACAAATTCATCTATTTGGTTGTAAGTCAGCTATTTTCGTCAAAAATTCATGTTTTGAGTTTGAAGGTCATTATTTATTCCGAAACATTTGACCCTTTAGCTTAAGAACTTAACTCTTTTGTTTAATATTATCTCCTTTGCTAAAAGACAATCCTAATCGTTTGGAAATTCAACCATTTCATTGGAAGTGCAATATGTTTTGACTCGAAATCTAATGTCTTTTATAATAATTTCAATTTTGGTTCTTGTACATCAATTATATTTACAAAAATATATTCTACCATTTTTTTGGAAAAGCACCCGATTTTTATGTTTCATTATATGCGTTTATCAAATGAAATCAGAGAAGCAAATTTCACTTTAAAAACTTTGAATTAAAAAGGAAAAATCGAAATTTGAATCCTTTTCTCAAAACAAACAAAAATTAAAAGCTGTAATTCAAGGTTAAAAAAAAAGAAAATTTCTATTCAGAGGGCCTAAAAATGAGGGATCTTTGTGAAATTTGAAACAAAGAACATTAGTTTGTTATTTCTTATATTGAAGAAAAGACAAATTGAGAAATAAATCTTCAGATTTCAGACAAATTTCTTCGAATTCTTCAGAAATCGCAGACATTTGCAATCGAACGGATGTCTATGTCTGTTAAAGGAAAGATGAAAAATGAAAAAAAAAAGGAAAGAAACTTTGGGAAGTGAGAGTGTTTCATGAAGTATGAATCCTCGATGTGAATGTAGAATTCTAGATGGAAGCTAGCCCCTGGACACTGGTGAGAGAAAGAAGCATTCCCCTCATTCTCATTCCGTATTCTATTTTGTTCTCGGATTCTCATCAGCTATTGTCTACTTTTCCCATAGCGCCGACACGGTCGGTCCGCAAGCCTAATTATCTGACGTGGGACTCCAGCTCACCACTTTCGAGTACATTGCTAATTGACGCAATGTGCGGTTAGGCCGATATATGCAAACAGGAGCTTTCTCGCACTCCACACCTCCTTTCTGCCTTCCGACGCGACGCCTCACCACGAGAAGGGGGGAAAAAAAGAAGCGAACACGGTTTTGTCGATTATGGGGAAAAAAGACCAGCGATGTGCCCCAGGCGACTCAAAAGCGAATACCGCCACAGCGATCCTCAACTCGTTCAGAAACTTTTGCGAGGAGAGGAAATTTTTTCTATTTTCTTATAGGTTGAAGGCGTTATTTCAGAAGGTGCATGCTCTTTTTCCTCTCCTGGAAATCCATTTGATTTTTATAACGGATTATCAAACAATGACAGGGACTATTTTTCAGAATATGAGTGAACTAAATTTCATTAAAAATTACTTTTTTAAATGTTAATTATAGATCAAAAAAAGTATTTTTAATGAAAAAAGATGCCATCTCAACGAGAAATGTGAAATTTGATATTCCAATAAAAAATATTTCATTTTTAAACTATACCTATTATCACAAACAGTTGATTTCAAACAAAAAACAAAAGTTCTACAAAAGTAAGTTGAGAAAACAAAAATAAACCAGGAAGACGAATTTCGCTCTAATGGAATTTCCTGGAAAATGGCTAAAATTCATATCTCAAAGGAAAGGATCAACCTGAAAGATAAATTTTCAACTAAGGATGAAATTTTCTATAAAAAAAAAATTAAATGAAATTCGAACATGAATTTGAACTAAATCGTTGCTATTTCAACTGAAATGACGAATTTTGAACATAAGAATGAAGTTTTAATTCTAGGAGACAAATTTTCAAAAAACCAGTTTAATTTTCTGCAGAACTTATGAATTGCTAACAGAATACACTCATTCTGGAACAAATAGTTGAATCAAAAACCAAACGGATAAATCTTCTGCTTCAATAACATTCTTCAATTTCAAACAAAATAGATGAATTTCCAAATGAAAAATATGACTTTTTAAAAACGAAGTATACTCAGAACCAAAAAATTCGTAATTTTATCAAAAAATTATATTTTCAAACCAACAACTTTTTTTCATGTCAACCAAAAATATCAATTTTTCACGTAGAATTTCCAACCATAAAATTTTCCATCCCAACAAAAAAGCTGAATTTTCAACCAGCCTAATCAATTTCCCCCTTGAAAAAAAAAAATTTCAAAACAGAAGTACATTTCTAAACCAAAAAATTCTTCATTTCGACAAGAATGTTGAATTTCTAACCAAAAAGATTATTTTCAAGCAATATGACTAATACTTCACGTAAAGAAGGGATTTCCAGCAAAAGAAAAATATTTTCAAGTCAACGAATTTTTTCCATTCGAACCAGAAAGATGAATTTTTAAAAGAAAATCACATTTTAAAACGAATGAAGTTTCCACAAAAGAGTTCATTTTCAAACCAGCACATTCTTTATTTCAACCAGCAAGTCTATTTGAACTAAGAAGATGATTTCTCGAACCAATATAATCAACTTTTCACCGAAGAGAGGGATTTTCAACACAAATGTACAACTTTTCAACAGAAAAGTGATTTTGAAACAACTGATTTTGTGATTTCGGAAAAAGCTTCAATTTTCAACCGAAAAGATGAATTTTCAACCAACTCAATTAATTTGCACTATGAAAGATAAATTTTCAACAACAAAGATACATTTTTAAACCAATGAATTTTTTCATTTCAACTAGAAAGATGAATTTTGAGGAAAAAGTATATTTTCGGAACATTATTTAGAACATTTTCTTGTTGTAAATTCGTCATTAATGAGAAAATTCAATTATCCATTTTTTTTCACTTTTCAATGAAGCTAAATTATTTTGTACAGAATTCGACTAATTCTTATGTGGGCAGTTATTCAAGAATATTTAGACTCGAAAGGACTCACTTGTGTTCATAGTTCTCCTAAATATGTGTGTATTTTCCCAACAATTTTCAATATAGAAAAATCTTCAGTCGACACAGCTACATGAATATACCAGGATGAATACCTTATACTTACTCTTTAAACTTGCCTTGAAATTTGATTATAAAAATTGTTTGTTTTATTGATAATTCGTGTTTTTTGGTCCTTACACTCAGGAGTTTTTCTCTTAATTTCAGATTTTTCTTTAATGAAACTAAACTATTTCGTACATAACTTGTCTTGCTCTTATTTGGCAGTTCGTAAGAATTTCTAACAGATTCCTGCAGGAGACTGATGAAGAGTTACACTTACCTCGAAAGGGATTTGTATTAATGGTATAATAATAATAATAATAATAATAATAAAGCATCTAAAAAAGCATCCAGAGGTGACCTAAGTTGCCTTCAACAAACTCTGCTGCTGTGTAGTGATAACATCATTATGAG
>WSXT02192133.1:6572-19659 GCA_011762715.2 Neuroterus valhalla
TTTGGTTGTAAATACAACTATTTGGTCCAAAGCTGGTTCATATTTATTGAAAAATGCCTGTTTGACTTCAAAATTGATCTATTTGGTTTTGAATGCAACTTTTTGGTTGAACGTTAGTTCTTTTTTTTTCAAAATTTTTTTTTTTTGGTTCGGAAATTGACCAATTCTTTTGTTGATTCAACTGTTTGGTCGGTAGATACTTTACCAATGTTCAAAATTTATCTTATTGGCTTGAAAATTGCCTAATTTAGTTGTGAATACAACCTGCTTGGTTATAAGTTACTTCTTTTCCTTGGAAAATTATCTCTTTGACTTCAAAATTGACCTATGAATTTTTTGGTTGAAGCAACTGTTTGGCCGGGAGATACTTAGCTAATATGATAATTTATCTTCTTGGCTTGAAAAGTGACTAATTGGTTTGTGAATGCATTTCCAATAAAAATTTGCATTTCTGGGTTGAAATTGACCTATATCTGATTTAATACAGCAGCCTAGTTTAGAATCACATTATTTTCATTAGTTTTTTTTTGGGGTTTGTCTTGAAAAATGAAAAATTTGGTTATGAATGCAACTGCTTGGTTGTAAGTTATTTTATGTATGTCGAAAATTTGTCGTTTTGGATTAAAAATTGACTTATTCTGTTGCTAATGCAACTTGTTGGTTATATATAAGTAACTTCTTTTCATTGGAGATTTGTCTCTTTAACTTAAAAATTGACCTACGTATTTATTTGCTGATGCAATTGTTCGGTCGGCAGCTATAATTTCAGCACAATATTTACATTTTTTGAATTGAGAAGCCGCCTATTATAATAACATGCAATAATTGGTCACGCGCTGGACTTTCACATAACCTTAAAAAAAATGTAAATGATCGCTTGTGGTAGGTTTCTGAGGTAGAAGTCTTCCAAGGTCGCACAAGTTCCTCTCTTCATGAAGACTACTTCCACCCTATTCTCGATTATTATTTCATATATAGTTCGTCGTCCATGTGTATACACATATCTCATAATTTTGACGTAGTCACGCATATATGGCGGCGTGCAGCTGCCTTAACTTTATTAGCATACCTATAAAAATGGACACGATATACCTACATTGGCAAAGGTAATGGGGGATTATAAATTTCATAAATTGTATCTAGGACTCCCTTAAATATCCCGTAAAACTTGGAGTGAACGCGCTGATACTCGGCAGTGGATTTTAATTGTCCGGCGGTCATTTATCAAGGAAGGCGTGGTCCACTTCATAGTTTTTTTTTGGTTATTTATCGTCTTTTAGCCATTTCCAATTTCTCACCCAAGCGTGAACGTCAACAGTTTTTAAAAGAGGGATTGCTTTCTTGGGGAACAGATCGAATTAATTTCTTTTCCTTAAGGTGTTCTGTAGGTCAATCAATTTTTGAATGAGTTCATATAGGAGGAGTTCAAATTTGTGGTGTTCTGGGTTGAATTGATGAAAGGTGGCCGTTTAGAATTAAAACTTTGTTTTAGTCGAATTAAGGAAGAGGATGTTACCAACAGAGATGAATTTTTTAACTAAAAGGAAAATTTTTTACAGTACTGGAGTAAATAAATAGGTCTATCTTCAAGAAGAAAAGACACATTTAAAACAAAAAAAAAAAGTAATTCTTCATCAAATAGGTGCACAAATAACCAAATAGGCCAATTTTCAAGTCAAACAGAGAATTTTTCGAAAAAAAGAAAGTAACGTTGAACCCAAAGAGCTGCACTAACAACCAAAAGGGTTGATTTTCAAGTCAAAAAGACAAATTTCTAATAAGATTAGAGTAACTCTCAACCAAGCAGTTGCATCAACAACCAAATGTGTTATTTTTTAAGCCGAAACACACAGATTTTCAACCAATCCCGAGTAACTTAAAAGAAAGTGTAATCAACAACCAAATAGGTCAGTTTTCAAGCCGAAACTACTAATTGGTACTGATTTTCAATAGAAATAAAGTAAATTCTAATCAAATAGTTCCATTAAAAACTAAATAGACCGATTTTCAATTAAAAAAGACACATTTTAAAACAACAATCATATTTTTAACCAAAATAGGTAACCAATCAAATATTCCCAGAAAATTTTAAAAAATATAACAAAATACTTGAATTTCTAAAACGCAATACGTGAATTTTCCAACTCGATACAAAGTTGAAATTTCAAACCAGTAAGATAAATTTCCAACAAAACAGCTGAACTTTTCAAACTAGAAAGATTTATTTCCATCCAAGAAGATTAATTTTCCACCAAAAGGCGAATGTTTAACAAAATGTACGAATTAAAAACAAAATAGTTGAATATTCAACTAATGTACGTAAGTTCTGAACAAAAATGGAACAATGGAATTTTCCGTTTCCAAAAATTTTTTTTTTACGAAACAGAAACTTATTCTCAACTAGTTGATTTTAACAAATAAAAAACAGATTTTAACAAAAAAGTTGAATCTATTCGACCATATGGATGTCTTTCCAACAAATTTTCTACCAAGAATATAATTTTTTTATACCGAAGAAGACAAATTTTCAAGAAAATACATTCATTTTCAAGAAAACTGTTTAACTGTGAAGACGACCGATTATCTACAGAACAGTTGATTTTTTAATCCAAATATATAATTTTTGAAGAAATCAGTTGATTTTATAAAACTGTTGGATTTTTGAAACAAAAAGGAGAATTTTCTACGAAATAGTCGAATTTTTGAACTGACGAAATGAATTTCTCACAAAAAAAGTTAATTATCAACCAAATAGGTAATTTTATATTATATCGAATCGTCGAAATTTTGAGTTTCAAAAATAAATTTTCTACTAAAAAATTGAATATTTAGCCCAAAAATTCAATATCTCCAAATAACAAATTTTCCTTCTGAAACAGATGAAGTTTAAACGAGAAATATAAATTGTCAAGTACAACAGAGGGAATTTTGAACCAATTAGTTGAATTCTCTACCAAACTGTTGAACTTTCAAGTCCAAAAGACGAGTTTTAAAGGAAAATGTGAAATTTCTAACTAAAAACTAGGATTTGTAAACAAAAGATATTATTTTCTACAAAATTGTTCAATATTCCGAAAATTTTGCACTTTTTGAACATTTGGCTGAATATTCTACCATATTTGTTGAATTCTGAACAAAAAATAGCAATTTCCTATCAAATAGTTCAATTTCATAACAAATTGTTGATTTTTAAGGCAAAAATAGAGATTCTAATGAAAAAATTGTATTCAACATTCGAATAAATATTTTGACTTTCTGTTTATAAATGGTCTTTTTTGTTCCAAATTCATATTTCCGGCTAAAAATTTGAATAAGTTGGTAGAACTTTACCCAAAATGATCAAAAAGTGACAAATTTTTGAAATATTGAACTATCAAGTAAAAAATTATTTTTGTTCTTAAAAATCCTATTTCAAAGTTGAAGATTCCAAATTTTTGTATGAAACCTTTTTCTTTGGCATAAAAGTTTAACAGTTTTGTAACAAATTCAGCTATTTAGATCAAATCACCTTCTGTGTTGGAAATCCTTATCTTTGATGGACAATTTTTAATTATTTTAGCAGAAAATATAGCTGGTTGAGTATAAAATCAATCTATTTATTGGAATATTCAAATATTTCATCAAAAATGAGCTCTGTTGTTGGAAAATAATATTTTTGGCTGAAAAATTCCTTTTTTGCAGGAAAAATTAGTGTTTTTGTCTTAAAAATTCAACAACTTAGTATTTTTTATAAACATTTGTCATTTTTGGTGGAACATTATCCTCCTTAGCAGAAAATTGGTTAAAAAGTCGATCATTCAGTTAAGGGTTTAACTATGTCGAAAATTAGTAGTTTTCTTCGAAAAACAAACTAGTTTAAAACTTTTTCTTTCTTTGGATGAAAAGTAATTTCTGTTGAGCAGGAAAGTCAATTGTTCCATTTTTGTTTCAAACTTTTTTTATCTAGTTGCAGTCAACCATTTGATTGGAAATTCCTGAATTTTGTTGAAAATTCGTTTTTTGGTAACAAAATTATCTCCTTGTCTGAGAAACCATCTATTTTGTTGCAATTTTCTTCATTAGCTTACAATTGTGACTGTGTTGTTGAAATGTTTTGTTGACAATGAACTTGATTCGAAAGTTTACCTATTTGGTTTGAAATTCTATTGCTATTGATCGGATTTTATTCTTTTCTGTTGAAATCTTGATCATATGGTTTCAAATATTTGTTTAGTCATCCTTTTTGGTAAAAAATTGGACTATTTTGTTCAAAATTTGTCTTTGAGCTTGAAAATAACCTATTTGGTTATGTTAATGGAACTGTTTGGTTTATAATTACTCAAGTTTCTTTGGAAATTCGTCTTTTTCGCTTGAAAATGGGCCTATTTGGTAGTAAATTCAAACCACCGATGTTTTCAATATATTCCCTAAGCTTTAACATAATTTTGAGAAATGAAAATAAGACATAAAAATTTAATTTTCTCATGAATTCTTGATAGACTCTCAAAGCTTTGTTAACAAACCTGTATGTCGCCAATAAAATTACACAATCTAAATTACAAAAATTGAAAAAACTCTATCAAAGATATTCTTCCTTGGATATAATTTGCAGAGATCCACCAGGTGGGAACAACGATTCCAAAAGGACATGCTTCATTCTCCATAGCACATGTCCTCCGCTCATTATCAATTGCAATCTCAGCAATAATACCCACATTTCTCAGCTACTTGAAATACACCTCATAAACAATTTTCCCAGCTATTTTTCTGTTTATATCTCAAATCTTAGTTCTCTCATTTACACCTTAGCTGCACTAATAGCCAGCGTGAATTGCTAAGTTAAAAAGTCGTTTTGAGGCCTTCCCGTGTCTGACAAGGACTATGAACTTGATAGAGGTGCGGACGAGCAAGTCAGGAGAGACAGGATACAGCAGATACCGCGTATAGTCGTCACGCGAACCCTTCATCAGTACCGCCACCAACCTATATTACACACCAACACGTGCCAATTTTGTAGACAAATGTGCACGAAAACGTTCATGTTTGGACACTGACACTTCTGTAAGCTCCTCATTCGATTGGAGAGGGAGAAAAAGAAATAAAAAGATTCCCAAGTGAATTAAAAGAGAGAATATCGTGTAATATAGGCAATAGCTGGGCATAATTAAAACAGTGACACCACCTGGTAGGGCTGTGAAGTCGTTAGCTCGACAAACAGTTAAGTAACTTAGATGGTTGCTCGGGATCGGTATAATGTTCAGTGTGCTTCCGTAATCCATTATTTCTAAATTTGTTTGACCCTTCACCTTCTTCTTCTATACCCACACCTCTCTACTAGAGTCATTCAGCTTTGTTCCTAATTTAGGGCTAACCCCTTTTCGAAGCATATTTGATACCAAAAGGGACCCAGGACAGACAGAGACATTCGGTTATAGATATACCGAAGTTGCAATTCAGTAGATTCTAACTATATATAGTATATCTAGTGGATAGAGGACTATTATATGAACTGAAAATAGCATAATACATGGTCATAATAACAACATATACTCGTATACACATAATATAAACTTAGCATACTATGAACGTAATAAGACCAATCAAACACTGACGTCCCATGATCAAAGTAGGAGCAGAGCACACTTTTCTGATTATAATATCAACATAGCATATACCATGATCATAATATCAATAAAGGATACTATGAACATATAACATGACTCATTGATCATAGTATACTGTGATTGTAAGACAATGATATATTCTTCTTCTTCTTCTTTTCCTTATAAAACCTTTTAGCTTTGCTTCTAATCACTGCCCAAAACATATTCGATACCAAAGAGGGATTCAAAATTATTAGAGATATTGAGATATCGATGGGAAAGATGAAGCTACAGAGGAATTGATATTCAGTACAGATTCTGAGATTTAGCACGAGCATATGGAATATATTAAGTCGGTAGCGGATCATAATATGAACTAAACGTACCGAATCAAGATTTTGGTCCTGCTTTGAACCTGCCATGGCAGGACTTGTAGGTTCAAGAAGGACCTATAAATATAAAGGGCTTATTCGTATACGATTGAGGTCCTACTTTAGTCCTCCCAAGTCCTGCATATCTCCACTTGCAGCACTTTTGGTCTAAAAAAGGACTAGAGGCGAGAACCTATTATTGATCTGCCAGGTCCTACTTGAATAAAAATTTTTGTCCTATTATGTACCTGCAATTGTAGCACCTAATTAGACTTAGGAAGTACCTATACAGTAATTAAGAAGAATGCTTCATTTTCATTGAGAGAAGAATGTACACGTTCTTATCCTATTGTTTTTTGTTATTAGTTTCCATCTATCAATCCTTGAATCTGATTTAAACTTAGTTTTTAATACGCACATGAACCGGATGATAGTTTTAACGATTTTTTTTTGTACTGCCTTCTATTTGAAGCATTACATCCATTTCAGACCCGCAGTCGTCCGGCATCTTATTCAGTAATTTTCACGAAAAATAGTATATTTGTATGCTTTAATCAATTAGAATGCATACATAACCTATAGGCGTATTTCTTGACGCGAAGTCCAAACATGGGCAAAAAATGAAATGAAAAGCACATGTCAGTAATTAATTTAATGCCATAGTAGTCAGGTACGTATGGTGTTGGACACTCCGGACTCCGTAGAATAAAGCTAGTCCAGTATATTTAGATTTTATTATTGCGATTTATTGAGTAAGACATTTTTTTTTTGGCATCTTTAGGGTACAACATAGGAAGCTATAATCCGAGTTTTCGACCATCAACCCTTTGCAGGTTGTCCGCCATCTATAGTTAAGGGGTAATTTTTTGTATCGTGTATAACAGTCGTATTTTCAATTTGATCAAGAAAATAGTTGATACCATTCATCATGAGAAAAAATAAGATCTACAAATTGATATCTATGATATTTTCTCGTATTTTGCTTATTTGTTGCTTAAAAATCGATTATACAAATAACAAGAGAGTTGACATTTTTTTAGATCGAATATATTTTTTGGTTTCGCTGCTATCGCAAAACTTTTGGGACGAAAGTTGTAATTCACACGATCCTCTATAATTTTTGTTTGAAACTTTTTTTTGTAAGAGCAATTCTTTACTTAACGTATCGTCTGAAAGTTGCGCGGTAGTCGGTAGTGCTGGATTGCGAGCGCTGTGCCGTACTACTATCTGTCCAAAAAGTTTAGAGCCCTCGATTTTTCTTCAGATTCTAATCAAAATCTCAGCAGCTAAATATTCTAGAAATATGGGACCAAATACATTTTGGAGATGGAAGTTTTCCCTATACTCATACGAAGTTTTGAATTATTCTAAGTTTCGTTGATGGAATGGAGCTCAACATTTTTTCCCTTTATTTTTTTTTCAATCAAATATAATTTTGACTTTTGTTTGTGTGCATGATTTATACAATAAATTAGTTCTCAATTTCACTGCATATTCGGTACAAACTTACACCATGCATTTACCTCACACAAGGACAAGATACAAAAGAACACTATTTTAGCTGCACACAGTTTACACCATTTAAACAACACACTATACATAAATATAATTACACTGCACGTTTCCCTGCTTGAACTAAAATATGGCTAGTTTCCAATGTTAGTTTTATGTCAGATCGGACGTGAGATCAAACTATTTTCAACTGGGATAAATAAAAAAAAAAAGACGATTTTTTGTAAATTTGTGAAATAAAAAAAAACTGAAACTGATCAAGAACCTTGGAATTTCATTACGGATTGCATATTCATAAATTAAAGATTGTGAGGTTCGTAACATGAATCTCACAATTTTAGTAAATAAGTTTTGTTCTCGAAGTGCTGTACAAATTTTCTCATTCTTCATTTTTGAGAATTTTTCATTTATTCTTCCAACAAACAAGAAAAATCATATGAATAATCGTTTAAAATTATGTTGAAAAATAGTAATAATAATAATAATAATAATGATAATAATAATTGGCTTTAGGGTCACAAAAAAATTGAAATCAATTTGTCAGTGAATCAGACGTTTCGGCCTCTGTTGTAGACCCTCATCAGTGATTTATTTCTGAAATTTAAGTTCAAAAGATTTTTAGTGAAAATAGTTTTTTGAAGGTATAAATTAGAACAAAAAATGTTAAAACTCTTTATTTATATAAAAATAGAGAAATAAAAGATTTTTCGATAACATTCATAATGTCCGTAATGTTATCAAAAAAATTTTATTTATTTATTTTTAATCACTAAAGAGTTTCAACATTTTTGGTCCTAATTTATACATTCAAAAAACTATTTTCACTATAATTTTATATATTTCCACGAACCAAAAATTTTTTGTACTTGAATTTCAGAAATAAGTCACTGATGAGGGCCAAGAGCCGAGGCCAAAACGTCCGATTCAATGATAAATTGATTTCAATTCTTTTGTGACCCTAAAGCCAATTTTTCCATCAACATACAAATAATATTCCAACTGAGAGTCGATACAACTCCATCTTTTAACGTTAAGTTTAAAAACAAGAAAAATTCAAAATAAAAATAACAAATAAAAGATCATTGCAATATAAATCATGCATACAAAAAAATAGTCAAAATGACGATGCGCGCAACTTTCAGACGCTACGGTAGGTAAACAATTGCTCTTACAAAAAAAACTTCAAACAAAAATTGCAGAGGATCATGTGAGTTACAGTTTTTGTATTAAAAATTTTGCGCTAGCACCGAAACCAAAAAAGATATTCGATCTAAGAAAATGTTCAACCCTCATTTTATTTGTATAATCGATTGCTAAGCAAAAAATAAGCAAAATACGAGAAAATATCATACATAATAATTTGTAGATCTTATTTTTCTCACGATAAATGGTATCAACTACTTTCTTGATTAAATTTAAAATATGGCTGTTATACGCGATACAAGAAATCACCCCTTAATTCAAGATGGCGGAAAACCTGTAAAGGGTTGATGGTCGAAAACTCGAATTTAGGCCTTCCTATATATGGAACCCTAAAGATGACGAAACAAATTTTTCTTACCCAATGAACTGCAATAATAAATATAGGAATCCGACTAAATATACTGTACTAAGCGCAATGAAACTGTTTCAGTATATCATAGAAAACACAATCAATTTTCCATTTCTGATGACCAATTATGAGCTTTTGATGAAAACAAGATACTCAACACTTATAGCAAGAACTATTGCTTCACAGCGTTCTGACCAGTTTGATGATCCATCCATGTAAGCTTCGTATAATGGTCCGTGCATGTTTGGATAAATTTGATGATTTAATGACGTCCTTGTAAGCACTATTTTACCACAAAATTATGAAATACTTTTTTCTTAAAGTATTATACCATTGCATGCCATGATCTTGAGACCATGATATCTTCTTCTGCCTTACCTATTCTAGAATCCTTCAGCTTTACTGCTGATTTTGAAATCTGGCAACCTTTTTTTTTTGAAGCATATTTGATACCAAAGATGGACCCAAATCAGAAAAAGAAATTTTCAATTGAGTTATTGATAGAAAGATTAGAAAGAAAAGCCCACACAGAAATTGATATTCAGTAGGTTCTGAGACTGCGTACAAGCCTATAAAGAATATTTAGTGGATATCAGATGGTATTATTTTTCATATTTACATAAAATATGAGTAGTTTTGAGTATCTCGTAAAAAAAAGTTTCATGAACCATCTTTTATAGTATTCTGGGATCTAACAGACTACTTCTTGTGTGGCCATGCCCATATAATAATACCTTATGAAGAATAGAGATTTTGAGTTACCTAATTCTTCAGGAAATAATTGAAAATGGGTTTTTTTTCTGTTTCCTCAAATGCGCAAGTGTGTCAATATTCAGGATCTTTCCCGTTTTTCTTGATTTGGGTACTTCAATCATTCACTGAATTCTAAGAAGTTTATTCTCCTCTTCTTGATCGATCAACTATTCCGTTGGAAATCCAACTGTTCATTTTAAATTTAACAATTTATTGAAAAATTTATATTTTTTGTTGTTGAAAATCTACATTTTCAATGAAAATTCATCTTTCTAGGTTCAAACCCAGAAGGCAACAAAATTTAGGAACGAAAATAGAACATTTTATGAATTTTTCTTGGACGTACACGTCAAAAAACGTCTTTAGAATGTTTCAAATCGCGTGTAGAAATTTCGCTGTGGCCCAGACCAGGCTTAATCGGGCTCGGATCTGGAAAACGGACCTGGGCTCGATCACTGATGGAACACACAGCCCGATCAGAGGAAGAACCGTACACAACCCGCCCCGAAGAACTTCCCGTTAAGAGCCATTTACAAAATTTTTAATTTCTTATAATTTTGTTTATAATAATAATTTTATAACTACGAAAATGAATAAAGTGAACTTGGATATTCGTTAAAGTACCAAAGATCAACAATAAATGCATTAACATATTTTAAAACAACTTAATACATTCTTCAGTCTTTGTGACTTCGTTCTTTACGATGTCTGAAATTATCTTATTATAAAAGATTATTTTGAGTTAAGAAATCAAATTTGAAAATTGTTTTCCCTGGTCAACTGAAAGTATCATAGTTTGCAACCAAAGTGATGAATTAAATAAAAATTATGAATCTTCAACTGGAACATTTATGTTTCAAACCAAGAAGATGAATTTTCAACTAAAGATTCAAACAAGATTCAAAAATTCAAACAAGAAAATTAATTCTCAATGACAAAGATTAGTCTTCTGCAAAAAAATGCAATATTTGAATAAAATAGTTGAATTCCGAACTAAAAAAATAATGATTTCTAACCAAAAAAAAATTTGAACTCTCAAGTTCTAAATTAAAAAAAAAATTATGTTTGAAAATGTAAATTAATTTTCAACAACTATAGAATTTGCAATTAAAATGAGTTCCATTTTCAGTTGAAAAAAAATTACTAACAACAAGAAAATACTCATTTCCAACAAAATAAAGAAAAAAATTACTTTCGAAGCGATTTCCACGTTTATAAACAAAATTATGCATTTCCATATAAAATTGTAATTGTTCAACTGTTGCAGTTGATTTAAAACCAGAAAGACGAGTTTTCAACAGTAATGATGAACTTTCAACTGGGATAGTTGAATTTCTTACAAAAAATTAATTTTCAACCAAAAAGTGCAATTTTTCAACAAATGTTTTTATTTCAGACTATAAAAATGATAATTGCGTACCAAAAATGCAAAAGTAACATTTTTGCCACAAAAAATTAATTTTAAACCGATGGTTCTGACCCCCAAATTCACTTTTCAAATATAATTTTGCATAAAGAGCGAAAAAAATGTAGGTATTATTTTAATACTTTTTTCGTATAATTGAGGAATTGCATTTCGAGGTTATATTCATAATTCCTCATTTTGTGAGGGAAGATTGTAGAGACAGATTTCTATTTCTAAAAGAAGTACTATTAAAATGAAGAAATCGAGTTTTGGCGTCATACTTTGTTCCAACCCCCTCATTCAATTTGTATAAAAAATGATTTGTAAATTATCTAAAATGGGTGGATTTAATATGTGTATATATTATATATTGTGCTTATTTCAATATATAATCTATAACTTGAGTTCAAATTCAAATTGAGTTAACTAGAAATATCGTAAAAATGTACCATGTACATTAACATTCTAAATAAATTCCAAATTAAAGGTTAGGTTTTGATTTAAAAAAGATCATCAAAACGATATATGTACTTACACTCGTTCATATCACGAAAATATTCTGAAGCAGATAAAACGCGATGCTTTCTAACTCGTGGTGTACAAGGTTTTGGCATATTGTTTATTGTATATTATACACTCAAACTCAGATAACAAACATGAATTTCATCAATAATAATACACTCCATCTGACTGCAAGGTATTTTCCATAAATTGGAACTAGGTGGCGTTGCAATACTTGAACCGGTATGGCTTGGGTCTGGGCCATAGAATTATCTCGATCTGGCCCCGAAGATATTAAAGCGATGAGGGCCAGATCGGTAATCGGGAAAACATATGGCGATTTCTGCGCATCACGTCCTAAATCAGGCTAAATGATTTTGATTGATTTGATTGAGAACTCATCTCTCCGGGTTAAAATTCCATCCCTCTTAATTGAAGATGAACTTTTTTGATGATATTCCACCTTTTTGGGTTGAAAACTGAACTGCTTCTGAAAAAAGGATTCTGGTTGAAATTCGACAATCTCATTGAAAATAAAGCATTTTAATTCAAAATTCAATTACTTAATTGAGAATTAACAGTTTGCTTCTTGGAAACCTAATTTTTGTTGAAAATTTATCATTCTAGGTTCAAAAGTCATCAGAAGTCCTGATGTTTTACCTTTGAAAAAACGCTATTTCATTAAATTTTTTCGATTAAAACAATCCGAAACTTCCTTCCACACTTTTTTTTTCATCAATCATCAACTTTTTCAGAGCTTAGTTCCCTCAAACCTCTCAAAACCTTTCATGAACGGATCAAGGCGGAGTAGTTTGCTTTCCTGTCGAAAAGTGTTGCCTTGATAGGTAAGAGTTGCCTGCTTTCGCCTAATTACTGACTTGGTTAATTTCCCTTTTGTCAGAAGAAATATTGCTCACGTCTTCTCAAACAGGAATTAGTGTTAGTTACGGTTCTCTTCCAAATCTAATGCCAGAAATTAATTTTCTGTAAGAAAGGGTCAGTTGATATATCTAGAATAAAAAGTGGAGAGTCTATAATGTATGTGTTCTCATTAGGGCGAAGAAATTGAAATTTATGGAACACCATAAATCCTCACCATGTGTACGTATATTTGTCATTTTTAATTCAAGAACCACCCAGAGTGTTTACATTTTCTTACTATAAATCTTATTATAATTATGGACTTACAACTTTCTCTCTGAAAAATGTTCTCAAATTTACAGATTTAGTCACACTTCCAAATTTTCTATTTAGAAGCCATCCATAAATGACCTAACACATTTTTGAACCATTTTTACCCCCTCTTCTCCCCCACGGAACAGGCAATAACCAATTTGTTTTCCCCCACCCCCCCACCCCCCCCCCGCCCCCCACCCCCCCCCCACCACCCGACCCCCCCACCCCACCCCAC
>WSXT02192144.1:0-19658 GCA_011762715.2 Neuroterus valhalla
AGGGGGTCTCAAAACGTGGACATTTGACAAAAACGAGCACCACGCGCTCGGCCTTTGTACCTCCCTACAGTTGTATAAGGAGCTTGTGAAACTCAAAAGCGAAATGTCGACTACTTTAATTTGATGAGTGTGAATTCTCTTTTGTTAAATTTTCTCCGGCTTCAACGAATACATTCTCATCGCATGCCTCATGCTGCGCACTCAATCAAAGTTTTGTTGCCTAATTTTTTCACATGTTGTGTAGTTTCTCTAAAAATACAATTTCTCCATTTTTAATTTTATTTTTCACGATTAAACGAAAACTATGCGTCCAATGACAAAAAAAATAACAAATTTAACATATATTTTTTGTGTTAATAACTTTTCTCTATTAATCTTCTGTGTCAGCCTTAGTCAATTTTTCAAAAAATTGTATTACTTCATTATTATAGTTATTTTTTCTGATTGAAATGAAAACTACATATCCTGGTAAAGAAGCTGATAACACATTACAAGATATTCTCCTGGTAAAGAACTTGTGTCTATTTGATTTTTCCTAAGCTTGTGTCAGTTGTCCAAAAGCTCATTTTCTTCATTTTTTATATACTTTTCTAAAAATGAATCAAAAACTACTCGTCCTATCAAGCACGACAAGTAGTCCTACTTGATAGGACTCCTTGTCCTATCAAGTAGTCCTGTTGAATAATAGGACTACTAATTGTAGTCCTATTAATTATGATTAATAGGACTACAAATCATCGTATTGATGATTTGTAGTCTTATTGTAGTCATTAATCATCCGATTAATGACTACAATCATTAATAGGATTAATGATTGATTAATAGTACTATCAAGTATAGTAACTATTTATATGGAATATAAATAGTTCATTTATATTTTCGCGTACCTTGCATAGTTAAATCAAAACATTAATCTTTCTATTTTTCATTATTCTTTTTGGGACCAAAATTTTAGTTTTCGATTTTTTGAGAAAATTCGAAAAGTTGCCAAGATCATTCTGAAGGGCTTCCAAAAAGAAAATTTTTTTTCTTCGAACCCTTTTCCATATCTTGCGTTGTTTGGCTAAGAATTCTAATTTTCGTTTATATTTTTGAATTTTAAAAATGCCACAACTCTCACAATTTTTTTTTTTTTGTTAATCATGAGGATAATTGTTCCTTTGTTAACGAACTTGACCTGTCTTTTTGGTCCCTGGGAACGTGTGCAAAAGTACAACCGAATATGATTATTCATTCGAAAGTTATCAAGTTCACAGATGATTTTTTATTATTTTCCGTGCAATCAGAAATAGAATTTTCCTTTGTTGAGAAAATTGAAAAAAAATTGGTCCTATATGGTTGCGAGACCTGGACGTATCAAGAAAAGGACAAGAGTAAACTCAACGAGATAGGAATGCAATTTCTGCGCAATATGTGCGGTAAAACGCTAATGGACAAAGTGAGTAATCAGTGGTTTCTCAAAGAATGTGGTGTAGAAGAAACGCTGTTTGAAAAGAGTGAAAGGAATTTGCTTAGATGGTTCGGTCACGTTGAGAGAATGGGAGAAGAGAGATCAACAAAGCAAGTGTATCTAGGTAGAGTGAATGGTAGCGTACCCAGAGTCAGACCAAAGAAGGAATGGATACAATGTATGAACGAGACCCTCAAGAGGAGAAATATAAAGATTCGTAAGAACACAAGAGCATGTATGAAAAGATGCATCGATGTGGAAGAAGCAAGAGATGTATGTCATGATAGGTATGTTTGGAGAGCAATTGTGTGTAGGAAAAAATTTGAAGCCTGAAAATAACGATTTTGGATACTAATTGGCCCAGTAAGGATATCGGTTAGTGGATTATTTTAATGGCTTCGCGAAACTCTTTGTATGGGGTGTTTGCTGAAGAGATCAGGAAGCGACCCGTGTCGGAGCGATGTTGCACAGGACAAGTGTGTCGTTTGAAAGCAGAAACAGGCTGGACTCACTTTTGCTGCGTATTGTTTTGATCCAGTTTTGCCACTTATGTTGCCGAAGTAGCCTCGCGTATAGTCACTCTGCCTAACGATTTAAATAAAGTCTCCGTTTACTGTAGAGCTTTCAAAAAGGAACATTTTTTCCGTGACTTGCTTTTCAATCTTGCGTTATTTGAGTGGAAATTCTCATTTTCTTTTATATTTTCGAATTTTTAAAATAGCATAACTCTAAAAATTTTGGTTTTATCGGAAAAATGGTAAAGATAAATTGTTTAACTTTTTTCGTGCTACAAGAAAGAATCAAAAATTTTCAAAACGCTCGCCCTCTTATATTTTTGATTCAAAATAGCTGGTTAACGAACTCGACTCGTCTTTTTGGTCTCTCAAAGTGGGTACTAAAGCATGATCGAATATGATCATAATTCTCTCTGGCTTTCTTTTCAACCTTGCGTCAATTGGCTAAAAATTCTCATTGTCTTTTATATTTTTGAATTTCGAAAATACCATAACTCTGACAATTTCGGTTTTATCGGAAAAAAATTATTAGGATAATTTGTTCACTTTTTACGTGCTACAAGAAGAAATTTCACTCACGATTTTTCAGTCTTGGAAAAGGAAAGTCTAAATAAATTTTTCAAAATGCTCTACATCTTTGATTTTTCATCCAAAATAGATGGATAACGGAAGTGACCTGTCTTTTTGATCCTCAAAAATGTGTTCCAGAGGGTAATCCAATCCGATCAGTCTTTCAAAAGTTATGGGGTACACAGACGACAACGACGACAATGATGAAGACAACGACAACAGACGGACAGACACCAACGTAAGAACTACTTTTTCGAAATCTGGAGATCTCAAAACGTGGAGATGTGATAAATTCCTTGAAAGTCGATTTCCAAATAAAACCAATACCTTCTCATTATGATGAGAATGCAATAAAAAACAGCAATCGAAAAAACAACTAGTTTTACGGATATACGTCACCCTCTACCCAACGGGGATTTGACATCTCAAGAAATTCTTGATTCAATAAACAAATGTAAGCCCAATAAAGCTCCAGGCCCCGACATGATCTGTAATTGTTTCTATCAAAATTCGTCACAAAATTGGTTCGTTTACCTCAAATCTTTATTTTCAAAAATATTTCATAATAAATACATTCCAAAAGACTGGACTAATTGCGTAACACAGATGATCCATAAGAAACATGACCCTACAAATCCTAACGAGTACCGTCCAAACGCTTTTTCCAAGTCGCTTCTGAAAATTTCTACCCAAATTTTTCTCTTTAGGTTGGGGGAATCGGAATCCTTAAGTCACACAATGCCGGAAGCTCAATCAGAGGTTCGTCATGGTAGAGGATGTATTGCCTATATATTCACACTTATTTGATCGGACTTAGAATACTTGAAAACATGGACATCATCTAGCTGATATATGCCGATGATTTGATTATTTTTGCTGATACCAAAATTGAAGCGTCGAGAGAGCTAAATTCCCTTTAGGAATATTGTGCAAAAAATAGGATTAGACCTAACAAAATAAAATTAAAATATACTATCCCTAATTTGTGCCGTTACTTGATTACCTCGGTACTTCTTTTGCAAGGGTTGGGCTATCCAAGCAAGCTGCCTACGACGCTGTATTGTCTCAACTATACCTATAGAGGTCTTCGAGAAAGCAGAAGTAAGTCTCTCCAAAATTTTTTTTTCTCCTACCAGAAATTCACCTGACTTCGTAATCCGATTGGAACTAGGATTAAGTTCCGTTTCCCATCCTGTAATGAAAATGACTCTGAAGTGGGCAGCTCAGGTCTTCGAAATGGAGGACACGCGTTATCCTAATTTATGCATGCAAAATTAAGCTAACACTACTTGCGCTGACAATCATAAATACAACTTGCTAGGACAAATCATGAGATGTTTGGAGTCAGGTGGAACAACCTGAAACGACTATAATAGACCCACAACAAACATGTGAAGTATGTAATCTATGCAAGAAAGAAGATTTAATGCACATTCTTTTTGAATGTCCAATCTACTCCTTCATCAGGACGTACTATTTACCAGATGTACAAAATATCATTGTTAATGGACTGTGCGCATTACTTCCTAGCAAGGACACAGTATGGCTCCGTCCTTTATCTACCTACTCAAATATGATGTTGAGAATAAGGGCTTTTTCACTTTTCGAATGAATGAGGCTTCTCGATTTATACTTAAGCTTCTACCACATAGTTGTTTATATTTTAATACTCATCTTATGTATGTTTCAATAAGATTCATCATTATTTTCTCATGCAATATTGACTCTCCATTGCCATAGAAATTGTAAACTTAAAGGTAATAAATATATTATACTATTATCATAATGAAGACATCATAGCAATGCTTGCAGATAAAGGGGACATGACACTTGCAAATGAATAGAGAACGAGAACAGAATCAAGGACCTTCTAACTGACGATACATACAAAACAATGAATAGAGATTCCACTGAAACAATAGTCAACAGAACAAAAATCCTCATAAAGGACTCTTAACTTGACAAAGAAACAATATCTAAATAATATCAGCTAATTCCATCGCTCCAAGCCTTTACGATTTTCCAAAAATCTATGATAACAATTTTTACCTCAGACCTATTGTTAGCGCATTCCCGTGGGGTGTTGCTAGTCTCCCATCGGTCGCCTCTCCTGGTTGCGGATAGGGGAACACCTCCCAGATATGGGTGGTGCCGGGGAAATCAAATACTCGAGATGAGGAAAACTAGCTAGGGGAAGAAACCCGGTCAAACAAATCAAAGATGAGTAGGTGTATTGATAACAAAATACTGCAAGGGAGTATCAATCTTCCCACTGGTTCCGATCGGGTGGAAGCTTTGGTGGCCAGTGCCGGCTCCAGGAATTTTGGGGAGCCACATACACGAGACAAGTTTGTGTGAGGAGTTATTTGGAGAAGAGTTGGATGTTACGGAGGAACGGGACCTAACTTCTAGTACTGGTGTCGTATTTTTTAGGTTCAAAGTGAACGAAAATATTGAGCAGACTCAGAGATTCATCGAGAAGCTCGATAGCATCCTTATCAAAATGGAGGATTTCTGCGGGCCGAATAGGCATATGCACCTGAACATCATAAAGGGCTTGGACGCAGCACTTGCTATCGTCGATAAGGTGCGGGACAGTGTGCGACACACAGGCTGCTGGACAGCAGACTTCGAAACTCGTCTTATCAAAGAAATGGGCAAGAAAATTTTGGAAGGAAATGGCAGAGAGATGAAGCTTTCTCCAGAGAAGATAGTCGCGAAAAGCACGGAGACACAGGCGGTAGCGGATGCCGGGAAAACTCCGGCCTCCACCAAAGGGAAGAGGCCAAGAGACCCAGCCGACAGTCTCCCGGAGACAAGCGCATGGAGACCTGCGCAGAAAAAGATAAAAACTCGGACGCAAAGTTTCACGCCTAAGAAGAGGAGGACACTGAAACAAGCACGACTCGAGACGGTGCTCATTAGACCCGCCGAGGGTTGAAGGTACGTTAGCATGCTGCGCGGGATCCGGAGTGCAGTGCAGCCAGAAAACCTCGGCGTAAAAGTCGAGGGCATACGGCAGACGAGGGACGGAGGGATTCTAATAGAGGTCGGGAGTGAAGCACAGGACAGGGAGAAACTGTCCCCCGCCATCAAGGAAGTGGTTGTCAACAAGGGGAACGTGTGAGAGCGTATTGCCCAAGTTAGGTTCGAAATTCTCGATTTGGAACCATCAACGGAGACGGAAGAGGTGAGTCTCAGAAAGAAGGCCTTCAGGAGGAACCTGAAGGCCTTCGTTGAACCTTCGAAATGAATCGAGCTGGCAGTGGTTACACTCAGAGGTTCCGGAAAAGTCAACCGTACCCAACCTGGATGTCGAAAGCCGACGAGCCTGATGTGTGCATTGTCGCGCTACCGAGGACGATGCGTGATTCTGGTTGAGGCGAATAATGCGGACCGTTCTCGGTGACTGTTAGCAGATTACTTCATACTTCATACTTTTTATCAATAAGATACAACAGATTCACATTCAACAATAAGACATCCTTGTGAGTTTCGACGTAGTGTCTCTCATCACAAAATCTACAATTCCTGATGCAATCGATATAATTTAATCCATACCAACCTTCCCTTGTGAACTAATATCTTTGATAGAACACTACCTCAACATCACTTATGTCTTTCTCAATAAATAATTCTACAAAAAACCTTCAGAAGCATCGATGGGATCCCTAATTCCACCTACAATAGCCAACATCTTTATAGAACATCTGGAACTAAAATCTTCAACCAATACAAGCTCATTCTAGTGCTGTTACGTTGACGACACTTTCGTCATCTGAAGACATAGACTGGATGAATAACACAAGTTTTTCGATTTTACCAACCAACATCCTAATATCCAGTTCATCATGGAAATTGAACAAAACGGAAAATTGCCTCCCCTGGACATTCAAGTTCATCAAAGGTCTGATATCACTTCAGGACATGAAGTTTACAAGAAACCTGCTCATACAAACAGGTACCTACATGCCTTTTCTCACCCCCGTGTGGTGTTGCTGGTTTCCCATTGGGCGCCTTCCCAGGTTGTGGATGGGGAAATGCCTCCCAGGAATGGGTGGTACCAGGGAATTTAAATATCCGGGGCGGACAAAAACCAGATACGGGAAGAAATCCCGATTAACAGATCAAGGATGAGTGTGTTATTTGAAGACAATATACCCCAAGGGAGTACAAATTTCAGAGGTAAAATCAATGTGCTCGAGGAGCCTGAAGGACACCCAAATCTCGTTGACACGCCATAATATATTGTACGCAGAGAGAAGGCGACTGAATTACTTAGAACAGGTTTAAAAGGTGCAAACCTTCCTAGAAAACATGGGAGAATTTTGCTTTTCGAAGAATAATATGTTCCTTTCCATAAAGATTGGACTGCGCGATGCTTTATTCCAGCTTAAAATGCTGAATATGAGGCTGAATTCCGCTGAGGACGGTGCTAAAGACATCTTATACAACGTCGGATTTGGCTGCGGAATAAAGATCCGCGGGCTCAAGGCAGAGGGACGAAAGGAAGAGGTAAAATCAGAAAGGACCCAGACGGACGAAAGCGCTGGGAAATCTTTCACCTCGATCCGAGGGAAAAGGCAGAGAGAAGCCACCGTAAGTCCCCCAGACCTTAGCGCCAGGAAGTCAGCACAGAAGAGAGCGAAGACTCGGGGACAAGTACTTGTAACTATGGCCTCGAGCTCGACGGTGGATGCACCACCTCCTGCAAAGGAGAAAATGAATTTGAAGAAGAGGGGCAAGAGATTGGCCCTACCTGAGACAGTTCTCATAAAACCATCCGAGGGCTCGACCTACGCTCAAGTCCTTCGAGATATTAAAAGGACAGTCGAACCGAACACTATTGGTATCCAGATCAAGGGAGTAAGAAAGAAAAGGGATGGGGACATCCTTATCGAGGTGGTGAGTGCAGCAGAAGGCAGAACTAAGCTGTCATCTGATATCTGGGAAGCTGTGGGGGAAGATTTCACGAGCTCGTGCGTCGTGTCGAGGTCGAGGTGCTTCACCTCGACACACTTACAGAAGATGGTGATGTCGTCGAGGCGATCAGCAAATGCTCTGGAGTAAAACTGAAAGCAGGCGATGTCAGAGTCCGCTTGACGTGCTGCTGGAGGTGCGGCAAGGAGGGACACAGGTCCGCGGAGTGCGAAAGTACTCCGCACTATTACCTCTGTGCCGCGGAAGGCGATGGTTCTTGGGTTTTCCATCTCCCGGGAACTGCAATGTGTAGGGTGTACCAAGATGCGACGCCGAAGGTAAAGCCTCGAGGCACTAGGCGATAAGACCCTGCCAAGATGTCGAAAGCCGACGAGCCCGTTGTGCGACGCTGTTGAGCTACTGAGGACGATGCTTACATCTTGGAAGGGTTGAACGCAGGAGTTAGGAAAGGCAAGCAGCCGAAGAAATATCAGGACGCCGATGCTCGGCGTAGTGGCCTTATTCCCAGGACTCTGAAGTAATGCAATAAGCGGTTCCGGAGTTCTGGGTTAGCAGTTAAGGGGATGTTTTAGTCAGTAAGAATCTGACACTACCCAACCTAAGAACCGCCTACACCATCCATCTCGAGAGCAGATAGTCATAAACTTCTTTTTTACAAAACGTTAAAAAAAAACGTCACAAAACTTCACAAAACGATACGTCAAAATACAAAATGGTGAACAAACAACAATGCGAAACGATTAAACATAAAAATTGATAGAGCAATCAGGAAATACATCAGCCAACGTATTAAGGTACATAAGAGTAAAGTCAAGCTAAAACATGTCACACATTCCGCAATAGCTGAATACATTTCGGAACAGGGCATAGCAGATTATTCAATAAAATAACCGTCATCCCAAAAATTAAAAATATTATTCCGAAAAGGGCATAGAGAAGCTATCGAAATCTTAAAAGGCCCAAACAACATAAATAGGGATACTTGATGCAATAACAATCTGATTAGGCTTTATATCCTTCCTGTTTTTTCAAGAAGGATTATTGTATTTTTAACAAAAAAGTGGAACTTTTAACAAAAAAGGTTATTTTTCCACCAAAATATGAATTTTGTCTCTCCTGCGGCATCTCTCCCAAGTAGGTTGCCAATTCTGTGGCAAGCCTTCCGAAGAGAGTTGTCGTCCTGCGGAATTTCTCGTCCCCTTAAGTGGCAAAAATGCGGCATCTCTCACCCAAGAGCAATTTGAAGTGGCAAAATACTGTTTACGGTAATGATGCAGGTCAAACACCTTCCCCCTTTCCCAAGTCTTGTATAGGTCAGGAAGGCACTCCTGTGACTTGTCTTGGGAATAATGTAGGTCACATAGCTCAAAATGGTAAATCGGGTTGGGAAGCCTTGCTGCACTGTTTCCGCTCTGGGGGAAGGGAGAGGGGTGTTGCAGGGAGACGATTTGAATCGGTAGGCTTGACTTGATGCGACAAATCTTCTACACAACATTGAAAAATAGGTAGAACTTCATTAGCATTTTTACCCAAAAAGAGATCAATTCCGAACCTCATATACTTTACTAGATTTTGGAATATAGGAACAATTATCTTCCAACCAGAATATGTGTCTCAACAAGATGATTAAACTCATTTCGGAGATATATTGAACATATACAATATCCAAGAACTAACTTCCAACCGGAAAAGATTAATGGATAAAACAGTTTTTCTCCTAACCGGAGAATTGAATATTTACACTGGAACCTCAAACTTAATCCAGCTTCGGGCTTGGGTATCGACGGCCTTGGAAAGAGTTCGATTGAGCTGAAATGTAAACAGTGAGGGCCGCATACATGCGAATAACTGTCGCCAACTGTAGCGCAGTTGCGAAAATCTATGCTAGGGTACTTCTGCCGATTTTCAATGCACGGCACTAGCTGAGAATGGAGTGAGGAGAGCGCTCATCTTCGAACCCCCCGCACCGTCTCGTCCACGAGCCATCCTCGATCTCATTTCGAAGAAGGAGCGAGTTTGGGTGGATTCAGTTTGAGGTTGCAGTGTATTGAGAACAGACAAATCTTCAAGGAGACAGTTGAATTCACAGCCAATTCCTAGCAGAATAATTGAATAGCCGACAGAGTAATTGAATTTTTCAGCAAATGAAAGGACTTTTAAGCATGAGGAAATTAACTTTCAATTGAAAAAAGATGACTTCCTTACAAGACAGTTTAATTATTAACAAACCGATTGATAGAAAAAAACAGTCGAATTTTGAACTGAAAGAGAAGAATCCTAAGTCAAAAATATGATGGTACACCTCTGAAATAAAAAAAATTAACTTTCAATCAAGAAAATTACTTTTCAACAAGACAGTTAAATTGGCACCAAAATGATTTTCAACAAACAGACGGAATTTTTCTCAAGAGAGATGAAATATTATCCACATATGCATCTGAAATTTTACCAGAAACAATTATTTATCAAAACCATACCTAAATTGTTTACAGAAAAAGATGATTTTTTTCAGGATAGTTGGAATATCAACAGGATAATGAAATTTAACACCAAAAAATGAAATTTTCACGTATAAAAGATGAATTCAAAACCTAGTGTATATTATTAAATCTTGAAATATGTAAGTACGATTAACTTTTAGAAAAAGATGTCTTTCAACAAAATAAATGAATTAATATCAAAGTTTTATGAGAAAATATTATTTCAGAGAATGAACTATTATCCAAAAAATATTGCTTTGCTACAAAAGAATGAATCTTGAATCCAGGAGGACAGATTTGGAATCCAAAAAGAGAAATGTTGGAAGGAGTAGAGTTTTTTACCAAAAAAAAATTACTTTTGACAGAATGGAAAGGTTCAACGAGGTAATTACATTTCCAGCCAAATAGTAATATTTTCTACTGGAACAGATGGATCCTGAACCGAAATTTTGACAATGGACTTTACAAAAATAAAAATTTTCACTGAAAAAAAAAATGACTCCTCAAAAAAAATGAATCATAAACAAAATTATTAAATTTTAAATCAAATAAAAAAAACCTTGAACCAAAAAACATCACTTTTGGGAAAAATAATTAAATTTCCGACCAAATCACATAATTTCTAACCAACAGAGATGAAAAAAAAACAGAAAGATAGTTTAGGATCTAGGGCGTAGTTATAACTTTATTTTAATGATTATGAGCATTTAATTATATGAATTAAAGTTATATATTTTCCATGTTGGATGTCAGTAACACTAAATTTTATTATTATTATTATTATTATGACAAAAAACTTGAAAAGGCATTTCTCATGAAGATAATAATTTAGAGGCAGTTCGTTTAATCATTCAATTATGTTTGTACATTAGGGTGGTCCAAAAAATTCTTATTCGAATTTTTATGCAAAACGCCCGGAAATTTATCCAACCCACACAAGAATAAACTCATTTTTGTTTTTGAAAAAAAAAGAAAAAATTGAAGGTGGCGCAAGCCCCATGAAGTTTAGCACGTATTTCCTATAAGAAAAAAAGACGTTTTTGTAAATTTTATTCAGAATTCTCAATATTAGGTGAATCGAGTTCGAAATTCACCATTTCTCTAAAAACTTAGTCGCAGAATGCGAATAAAATATTCCTTTTCAAATATCACCCCCTTAAAACTGTTTTATAGCGTCCCTTAAAACCCGCATAAGTAAAAAAATGGGTTTTCCGAATTTTGGGTGCTAATTATGATTTTTTAGCAACTTTCTCTTAGAAAAGGGTTAGAAAGTCAAGTTTTTTTCTGAATTTTTCAACTTATTCCTAACGTTAAAGCTAGAGCGGGGTAATAATAAATAAAGGTAACAAGAATAATTGTCTAAATCATTTGTTATTATTTAAAACAATATTATCTAACGATAATGCTACAAAGTTGCGGTTTTTTCTGAAATTTTCAACTTTTTTCCACTTTTCAAGTAGAGTGAAGTAATAATTAATTCATGTTAAAAAAAATATTGATTAAAAATTTCATCATCATTGCTGGTAATATTTTCTTTGCTTTATGATAGAAACTTGCGGTTATTTCTGAAATTTTTACCTTTTTGCCCACTTTAACTTGAAGTTAGTTGATATTTCATTAAACTTAACAAAAATAAATGTTTAAACAAATTATTATTGCTTATGGCTCTCTACTCTTAGATTAGCGCTAAAAAGTTGCTTGAAAGTTATTGTTTTTCCTGAAATGTTTAAATTGGCACTGAATGGAATTTGAATGTAATTCAATTAGATTGAATTGATTTGATTGTTGGTCGAATTAGATTGTTTTTTATTTACAATAAAAAAAATTTTAAGCATCATCATTGAAAATGTATATTTTAAGGTTGCAAATTAAAATATTTGGTTTAAAGTTGAACTACTTTCTTAAAAATTCAATTTCTGCGTGAAGATTCATAATTTTAGTAGAAAATTCAAAATTCAATTTTTTTTGGAACATTGGGAAAAGAACAATAATAATTCACATGAAATAATACAATACTATTCAAAATATGACTTTTCCTAATGTTTATTTATTATTTGTTCACAAATAAAAACGTAAAGCAAAGTTATACATTTCAGAAAAAACAGCAATTTTTTATCAATATTCTAAGAGAAGATATCAAAAAACAATGATAATTTGTTAAAAAAATTATTGTTGGTTAATTGAATTAAATATTACCTCACTTCCAGTGAAAAATGAGCAAAAAGTTGGCAATTTTAGAATAAAACCGCAAGTTTCTATCATAAGGTCAGAGATAATAGAATTGTTTGAAGCAACTATTTTTTTAAGATGGATGAATTATTACTTCAATTTAATGGAAAAGTGATAAAAAAGTTAAAAATTTCAGGGAGAACCCGCAACTATGTAGTATTAATCTAGAATGAGATAGCTATAAGCATTTATAATTTGTTTAAACAATTGTTCGTGCTCAATTAATTAAATATTTACTTACTTTGAGTGGAAAAAGGACATAAAGTTAAAAATTTCAGAGAAAACCGCAAGTTTCTATCAGTAAGCAAAGAAAATACTATTAGCAATGATAATAAACTGTTCAAACAATCATTTTTTAACGTGAACTAAATATTACATAAATTTATTTGAAAAGTGATAAAAATTTAAAAATTTCAGGAAAGAAACCGCAACTATGTAGTGTTAATCATTCTTGTTAACTCCAATTTATTATTACCTTGCTCTAACTGAAAAGTTTTGAAGTTTTCTAAGAGAAAGTTGTTAAAAACAGGATAAAGTAGTATATCATGTACTTGATAAATTTGCGATTAAAAAAAAACCAGGGAAAAATCATAATTAGCGCCAAAAACTCGAAAAATCCATTCTTTCACTTATGAGGTTTTTTGGGACCCTATAAAACAGACATGTGGGGTTGATATTTGGAAAGTAATATTTTATTCGCATTCTGTGACTGATTGTGGAGAGAAATGGTAAATTCCGAACCCGATTCACCGAATATTGAGAATTCTGAAAAAAAATTTACAAAAACGTCGTTTTTTCTTATGGGAAATACGTGTTAATCTCCATTGGGCGTCACCTCTGAATATTTTTTTTTCAACAAAAAAAATGCGTTTATTTTTTTGTGGATTGGATAAAAATTTCCGAGCGTTTTGCATAAAAAATTGAAAATTCGAAAAAATGGTTCTAATGCATTTTTTGACCATCTCATTGTACATAGCTAATATTTTGCTAAAATAAAATTTCTAGCTCCTGAAAAATATTGGAATATTGTATGAAAAATTTCATCATTTTTTCCTCTTCCCGAAAACTGTTCACTTATCTCACACCTATACTACTGTAAACTTTAAAACAAACTCGAAACAACAGCACTGATTTTCCTAAAAGTTTTCATAAATTAATATTCTTCATTCAAGCAAGGTTTCAGATCAACTTCAGTAGACGGAAAAAATTCAAATGAACATTTTCTTGTTTCCAAATCGGACCATCAATTTTGGAGAAGAAACCAAACAAGAATTTATGCATAATATAACGATTCAAGTTTATGAATTAAAAAAAATAGAATGTTATTAATTTATTGATTTTTCAGAGGTTATAAAAAGTATAAAAGAAAAAATTTATGTATTAAAAAAAAAATTTCAAAAACCGAATTCAGAAATTGTACTGGAGAGTAAAAAACCATGACTTGCAGAGCATAAATAATTTTGGAGCTGCCGCACAAAAAAACAATCACACTAACTTTCAGAAGTTAGAATCGTTTCTACTTTTGCAAGTAAATATTTTTTATTGTTTAGTCGAATTTCCGAAGTTGAAATTTACTTTCAGTTTCACTTTCCGCTCTCTGGGAAGTAAAAAGAGATTTTTCAAAGGGATTAAAGAAAACTATCAAGCTGCTTCACCTCAACCAAATCGTTGATGATTCATCAATTTGTAAATTTTAAAAATTTCGAAAATTCGAATAAGAATATCAATTTCTTACACATTTTTTTGTACTTTCCCAGAATTACAAAAAACAGCGTGAAATACGGGGTTACAAAGATTCATAAGAAAATTCCATGAGTTTCTAATAGCGAATCATTTCCATTCAGCTAAAGATTTCGGCATCATGAGACATTTGGATATTTATAAAAAATAGAATCTGGACCGTAGAATCTCTTTGAGTATCCCAAACGCAAAATGCTCAAATTTAATTTTTTAATTATCCACATGGATAAAATATAAAATCTGTAAATAAATAGATTATAAAAATGGGCTTTTTCATCCCCAAAAATCTTTTCAATTCCAACTTTTTCAAAAGACACAATCCGCAGCTTTCTCTGTCAGGTTGAAGATTATTTTATGCTGTTTTCTTTTATATTATTACTGATTTTTTTGATCACGAAGGGATTCGAAATCCGCGGAAAGCAGCACGTAGGCGAATGAATTTTACACAAATTTGAATACATATGTCTGGAAAAAGGATTTGATTCTTTTACATTCGATTGTATGGTAATCTTATACATTGAATTGAAGTAGATTAACTTAAAAATATCAAAATTATGTATTAAAACACGAGGGAAGAAATTAGCGGAAATTGACTCACAATAATGTCTGTGTGTTTGTTTGAAATCATGTTCAAGTTAGTTATTATGCAACAATTGGCATTCGATACAATTGATTTTATTGTATAATAGCTAATGTCTTTATTCGTCCAATTATATTTTTCCTGCGAATAATGTTGTCCTAATAACAAGAAATGATCATCAATTTTAAATTGAAGAGTAAAAATAATCTACTAACGAATATGGTTCATCATATTTTAGATAAATATCCGGTAAGCAATAATTAAAAATAATATTTTATATAATCAAAGTATCAAACTTAAGTACCTTTTTTTCAAAAATCTTGAAACAACAAGGTTCTCCCAATCAGTATGAATATTTTAATAAAAAAAGAAATATTTTCAAGCTAAGTTTTTAACCAAGTGACCTTTGTTTGAAAAACATATTTTCAACTAAGCGAGTTTTGTTTAAAAAACATACACATATTTGAATACTCGCCTTATCCAGCAGAAAACTTTCATACCTGGAAGTGACGTTAAAAAACACTGTTTATTTGAAAACATGTGTGAGTCATGAACAACAGAAAAAGGAGAGAATCAAATGGAAATAAAAATATTTTATGATCACCTTTATATGAATAAATTGAATTGAAAAAGCATGGTTCTTGAAAAGTTGTATTTCCCATAACTTTCGTTGAAAGCATGAAAAGGGAGTCTTAATTTTTTCAACAAGTTTTAATTGGTGCTGCAATTGGCTCGAGAGTAAATCATCTATGTAAGGACTCGTAGAAACCAAAGTGGTAATTTTAATTACAGTTGTCGCTCATTAGATCGACGAGAATGTCAACCATCATTCCCTAATTAGCATTGTTGTTAATGTGACAAATTTTGCAATCGCGAACAAAATTGGAAGTCTGAATTGATAGCTCTCCTGACTCTGTTCATTTTGTTCAATTTTTTTTTTATATTTGATTAGAAATGTAACTGAAGGCAAGGCCTTAGAGCCCTATGTAAAACAAAATGTATGAGATTCAATCATCGACATACAAACGGATTTCATGATTTGATTGGTCAAGTGACAGACTGTTACATTATGGTGGATCAAAAATTTTTTTTTCGAATTTTTATACAAAACGCTCGGAAATTTGTTCGGATCCACAAAAAAATAGACGCATTTGAAGGAAAAAAAATATTTAGAGGTGGCGCAATTTAAGCCCCATGAAGTTTAACACGTATTTCCCATAAGAAAAAAAGACGTTTTTGTAAATTTTATTCAGAATTCTCAACATTAGGTGAATCGAGTTCGAAATTCACCTTTATTCTCCACAAATAGTCACAGAATGCGAATAAAATATCATTTTTAAAATGTCACCCCCATAAGACTGTTTTATAGGGTCCCAAAAACCCCCCATCAGTGAAAAAATGGGTTTTTCAAGTTTTTGGCGCTAATTATGATTTTTTTGCGGTTTTTTCAAGGCAGATTGTTTCAAATATATAAAATACTACTTATCACTGATAATAAGGTGTTTTTGAATTATTTAAACAATTTATTATTGTTTTTAGCAACTTTCTCTTAGAAAAGGATTAGAAAGTTAAGATTTTTTTCTGAAATTTTTAACTTATTTTCAACGTATCAGTTGAACAGAGGTAATAATAATCAATTGAAGTTAACAAAAATACTTCTTTGGAAAATTTGTTAATAATTATAACAATATTCTATTGGAATAATCCTAAAAAGTTGCGGTTTTTTCTGAAATTATCAACTTTTTGTCCACCTTTCACTTGAAGTAAGTAATTATTTTATTTTATTTAGCAAGAATAATGGTTTAAACAAATTGTTAATGTTTATAGCTATCTTTTTCTAGATTAATACTACAAAGTTGTGGTTTTTTTCCTGAAATTTTTAACTTTCTATCATTTTTCAAAGTAATAAAGTAATAACTAATTCATGTTAGGAATAATTGTTTTAACAACATATTATCATTGCTTATAATATTTTCTTTGCTCAATGATAGAAACTTGCGTTTTTTTCTGAAATTTTCAACTTTTTGCCCACTTTTCACTTGAAGGGAGCTTATATTCAATTAAATTTAAAAAATCATTGTTTACCAAATTATTATTGATTATAGCCACCCTCTCTTATATTAGTGCTAAAAAGTTACGTTTTTTCTGAAATGTTTAACTTTGCTTTACCTTTTTAGTTGTGAACAAATAATAAATAAACATTGGAGAAAATCATATTTTAAGTTGTATTGTATCGTTTTAGGTAAATTATTTTTGTTGTTTTCTCAATGTTCGAAAAAAATAAATCAAAATAAAAAAGCTGAATGAATTCACTGGAATTTGAACTTCGAATTTTCTACTAAAATTATGGATCTTTAACGCGAAAATTGAATGTATCAGAAAGCAGTTAATTTTTTAATCAAAGAGTTGAATTTTCGACCTGAAAATATAAATTTAAAATAAAAATATAATGGCTGATTATTGAAAAAAAATTTATTTTGTATAGAAAAGAATCCAATTTAACCAACAATTAAATCAATTTGATCTTATCCAATCTAATTGAATTTCATTCAAATTCCATTCAGTGCAAAGTTCAACATTTCAGAAAAAACCACAACTTTCTAGCACTTATCTTAGAAAAGAAAGCCGTGAACAATAATAATTTGCTTCAACAATTATTTTTGTAAATTAAATTATATAATAACTCACTTGAAGTGGAGAGTGGGCAAAAAGTTAAAAATTCCAGAAAAAACCGCAAGTTTCTATTATTATGCAAAGCGAATATTATTAGCAATGATAATAAATTGTTCAAACAATTATTTTTTAAATATGAATTAATTATTACTTTAATCTAATTGAAAAGTGATAAAAAGTAAAAAATTTCAGGGAAAAACCGCAACTATGTAGTATTCATCTAAAATAAGATAGCTATAAACATCTACAATTTGTTTGAAGGATTTTCTTGTGCTAAATTAAATTGAATCATTACTTACTTTAGGTGGAAGGTGGACAAAAAGTTAACAATCCAAGAAAAAACCGCAACTTTGTAGCATTATTCTAAGAGAATATTGTTATAATTGATAACGAATTGTTTAAACAGATATTTTTGTTAACTTTACTTGATTATTACTTCGCTTTGACTGAAACGTTGAAAACAAGTTGAAAAATTCAAAAAAAAACCTTGACTTTTTAACCCTTTTCTAAGAGGAAGTTGCTAAAATTATTAATAAATTATTTAAGCCAAAATTTTTTTAACATGAATAAAATACTACTTTAATCTACTCGAAAAGTGATAAAAAATTAAAAATTTCAGGAAAAACCGCAAATTCGTAGTGTTAATCTAGAGGAAGATAGCTATAAACATTCACAATTTGTTTAAACAGTTCTTTTTGATAAATTAAATTAAATAATTACCTACTTCAAATGAAAAGTGGACAAAAAGTTGAAAGTTTAAAAAAAAACCACAACTTTGTAGCATTATTCTAAGAAAATATTGTTACAATTGATAACTGATTGTTTAGACAATTATTTCTGTTTACTTTTATTGATTATCACCTAGCTTTGACTGAAACGTTGAAAATAACTTGAAAATTTCAGAAAAAACCTTGACTTTCTAACCCTTTCCTAAGAGAAAGTTGCTAAAAACAATAATAAATTGTTTAAAAAATTTAAATATACACCCAGTTATCAGTATGGATTAGTATTTCTCGTAGTTGAAACAATCTGTGTTGAAAAACCGTAAAAAAATCATAATAAGCGCCAAAAACTCAAAAAACCCTTTTTTTGACTTATGGGGGTTTTTTGGGACTCTATAAAACAGACTTATAGGGGTGATATTTGAAAAGTAATGTTTCATTCCTATTCTGTGATTAATTGTGAAAAGAAATGGTGAATTACGAACTCGATTCACTTAATATTGAGAATTCTGAATAAAATTTGCAAAAACGTCTTTTTTCTTATGGAAAATACGTGTTAAACTTCATGGGGCTTGCGACACCTCTGAATATTTTTTTTTTTTTTTTTAAATGCGTTAAATTTTTCGTGGATTCGAACAAATTTCCGGGCGTTTTCGCATAAAAATTCGAAAAAAAATTTTTTGAACCACCATAATTTAACAGTCTAACACGTGACCCCTACTGTTACATGCCCTTATTAAGTCCAATTTCTCTTACCCTCTATCGCTCACCGAAAAATCGATAGATTAAGATTTCCGTGAACGAGTATTGCTTAATTTCGATTCGTCACTGAATCATTGCATAATGATGAACGAATCGTGGCTAAAAAAGTGAAACTTGGTGAAACTGTCGCGTGGGTCAAGCTGCGGAAAAGTTGTGGTGATTGCAATGATGCGGTAAGTGTAATGTAAGAAAAAAGTACAAAATTTCTGGTTAAGTATTTGGAAATTTTAGAAAAAAGAGTATATCAATCACTTTTCAAGCGTTTATAAAATTATAATATTGCGTAACGTCATTCCTCTGAAATTTTGAGCACACTTAGAAATCTTTCATCTTTAAAACGAAGCTTGGAAAAAATGTAATAAAAAATTATTTTCAAGGTAATAATCACATTAATCTAATTATAAACACATCTATTGAGATTCAAAAGCCTTATCTCTTATGCAGTAAAAATAGATCATGAACCAGGATTTCATATTAAAAACAAGATCTTCCAATTCAGCGTGGAAGCCGAAGAGAAGGTACATTCATTATCATGCTCATCAGCTGGTGATTAATTTTGATTCTCGTGTCAACATGATCGTGTATCACAAGATTTGATGTAACAGTTTTTCTGGTTGTCCTCATTGCTTTCTTACATTTACTCTCTCACACAGATAGGGTGAGAAAGTGTTACATTCTTTGATGTTGCGCATTTTAAAATTCTTTTATGTCCTTTCCTTCGTATGTCATTAGATATTAAAAATTGCATCTTTTCCTCCAGGGATTTTTTCAATTTTTGAACAGGAATGCATGTAAACGGAACTATGCTTATCAGAGAAAGTTATTTAACTTGATAGCAAACTAAAAATAATTATAAAAATCTGCTTCGCTCGCTAGTTTGAGCGCGCCTAGGGCGCGCGTCATTCGGATCTCGCGCTTCGCGCTCGGCTTCATACGGGCTTAATTTAGTTTACAGTGTAATGCATACACAGAATTACAAATATTGCAAAACTGCTC
>WSXT02192155.1:0-19658 GCA_011762715.2 Neuroterus valhalla
TGTCTCGATCTTCTTGAACTGTTTACAAGATCTCAGAATAAAAGAGAGCATTTGGTTAGCTGAGCGCACAATATTTTACATTTACATTTTCTTCTGATTTTTCATCATTTATTATAAAAATTTAATAATTTGTTTGAAATTGATTTTTTTGTTAGAAGTAAGTTTTTTTATAAGTTATTTTCTTAAATTGAAAATTTAACTTATTCCAATTGAACATTCCATAGTTTTATTTAAAAATCTATTTTTTTTTTTTGGTAAACATGCATTTATTTTAAATCTCAAATTTGATTATTCAAATTTTCGTTGTTAATCTATCTTTCTCAGTAAAATTTAATTTATCTGTTTGAAAACTCAATCCCTTCAGTCGAAGATTCTTTGTTTTGATATAGAATTGGTTTTTAAACGGAAAATGTAACTTTTACATTTTTGATTGAGAATCATTATTTTTTTAGTTAAAAATTCGAGCATTTTATTGAAACATTGTATTTTTTCTTTAAAAATTATTCTTTCTGTTTGAAGTTAATCTTCTTGTTATTTGAAAATTCTTGAAATTGGTTAAAAAATGAACTTTTTTGTTATAAATCCGATTCTTTTGTTATATCAAATGGATTTCTTTAAATTGTAAGTTTAACTGTTCCAATTTTTTTTTAAATTATTTTTTTCTTTTGAAATCTAATGTGCCAAATCATTTAGCTAATCAAACCTTTGTGATATTTCCAAGTCTTCCAGACCAGAAGAAAATCATTAAATTGAGATATGAAATAAAATTTTCTGTGCGAAAATGATCGCCCTTTAACTCCACTGGGATCCGAACCCAGGACTTTCTCTTCACTGTACAAGCACAGAAACATATGCTTTCTGTGTTCAAATTCCAGCGGAGTTGGAAGGCTATCCTTTTTTTAGAAAGAATTTTATCAAATATCTGAATTTAGAATATCCTAGTTAGTCTTCAAGACGTCAAAATATTTCAAAAACTTGATAAGCTGATTGGTTTGGTGAATTATTCCTTCCTTGGCCTAAAAATCTCTCGTAGTTAGAAATTTAACTTTTCTGATGTAAATTCATTTTTTTTTTTGAGGATGCAACTGCTCTAACAAGAATTTTTTTTTGTTGAAAATTTTATTATTCGGTTGCGAATTCAACTATTTTGCTAAGCTGTTCTTTTTTTTTAAAGTTCTACCATGTGGTTTCAAAGGAACTTTCTTGTTGAAAATTCATATCTTTGTGTCCAAGATTCGACCGTTAAGTAAAAATTTCTCATTTGAGGCTTGATAATGCGTCTGTTTGGTAAAAATGATACGGTTCAAATTGAGGATTCCATTTCTTTATCAATCCGTATTGTTCGGTTAAACTCAACCATTCACTTTTTCTAATTAAAATCTTTATTATCTGAAATATCAACGTTTTAGCTGGAACGGCTGTTTTTAAATTGCCATAGCTCGAAAAATACTCGACAAAAAATTTCCTGTTCACGAATAATTAAAAAGCAACCCTTAATTAATATAAAACGACCATAATCCTGAGATTGATTTGTTTGCTCTTAGGTCCCTTTCTTCGGAGCGCGTCACAATAAAAATCCTTATTTCGTTGGAATTCCAAAAAATTGATCAGGAGTTCAACAATGAGATAAATATTGGAAATGGGTATCATTAATTGAATCAAAACTTTTCGAAATAGGGAATTGGTCTTATTTGAGGATAAGAAAAGGGGAAAAGAGGACGGTTTCCGATTTCCGGGAACGTAATTAAACACTTTATAGCAACTATATTGGAGTAGATATAATTTCAAAGATCAACGATCCATGGAATTTCCGAATTTGATCAAATGAACCTTTCTAATGAATCTAAATTTTCAGGAAACATGTCTACGTGGTGCCAATGAAACGTTGCGTGCAAGGATTCCTGTTCCGAGGGTGTCAGAAAATTTGTCCGCCTTTTTACGATCCCGTTTGCGGAACGGACGAAATGACCTACAGCAACGAATGTTTCCTCGAGATCGAGACCTGTCGCAGTCGGAATCACGTTACCAAAAAATATCTCGGAGTTTGCGGTCAGCCGACTGATGAGCCGAAAAATTACTTGTATTAGATCCGCTCAGGAAATCGATGACCCAAGCTGACCCAGTCAAGCAAATCAATCGAGCAAGATTGATCGTCTTTAGCGGAAAAATACCTCGCTCGAAAAAAATTTATCAAATTCATCAAATATTAAATTATAGAATGCAATATTTATATGCAAACAGAACTGACTTTTCAAATATTGTGTTACTTCTGTACAAATATTACACAATTGTATTTATTTTATCATTTTGCTGAGACGCAAAAAGATGTTTGTCTTTCGTCCGAGATTTTGAATTCTAGAGTCTTCCTCAGCTGATCGGGCGAGCGTGAAGTGGCTACCCAGTGGCATTCAGTAAATTTACAATTAAATGAACAAAAGCAACAGCATGAACATTTAAACTGGCAAATTTTAACCTAGCATTACGATTGCAACAATTTATATGCTTAACTTGCGGACTTTTATTCAATTTATTATCATATTATGGAAATGCCACCTTCGCTTTACGCTATTCGGTCGGCTAGGGGTTTTGAGTGTTCAAAAAGTTGGGTGTGATGCCTGACAATAATTAGAGGGAGAAGAGGTAGATAAGATAAGTAAAGAAAATTTTCGAAAAATCCTTTCCTTGCGATCTGAGGTGCCCACAACTTTCTTAATTTATTGTTTTTTCCTTCATGATGAAAGTACCTCTGATCGACCAATGGACAATCACGATGTGCCAAGAAGCGATTTGCTCAAAATTGGAATTTTTCTCTTTTGCACAAAATTTTTTTTTATTGAGAATCTGTGGAATTGCTGGAAAAAAGAAGTTTCTTAATCAAAAGGATTCTGTGCAAAAGAGTTACTTAAGTTCCTCCGAATTTTTAAACTTATCTATGAGGAATCGTGTAATATCGGCGTTTTTTGCAAACACTTTTTTTTTTAATTGAATGCTCAATTCGCATTTTTTATACCTTCGCACATACGTGACAGTAGATGCATATTATTTATTTTAGATCTAACTTTGGAGGAATATATCACTCGAATTCGACTACAATTGTTTTTTAATAATTTTTAATAGAGTTGCAACATACAACCATTTTATTCTGAAATTGAATTAACTGAAATTGATTCAAAATTCACAAACCTTAGATTACGTAGATTTATACGTATTTATCACCATTACGCAGTGCAATAATATCGCTGGACTAGGAATTGTTATACTAAGGGTGTTGGAACCATGCCCTAAGTTCAGAAACGAAGAAAGTGTAAAAGCATTGTGCACAAAAAGGAATAAGATGAGCCAATTTTTGACTCCAAAAACAGACTTAATTAAGAACAAAAGCGGGTCCAAATTATCTAAATAGGATAAAATTCTTATATTTATGGAGTAAAATGACACAATTAAATTTTTAAGTTAGGGCCTGATTCTATCTTCCTCAAAAGAAATACTCTCTTTTCGAAGAACCTGCGTATTTACCCTTCGATATGTGATGTGTGTTCATATAATTATTATTACCACCCATTTATTATTATATTATTATTATTATTCATTCAATGTCCTTAATTTATTACTGATCATGTGAGCTTCGTTTTGTATTGAAACTAACCCTGTAAGCATTTGTCTATAATAAATTATACATATATTTTACAATATCGAGAACTGTTTCCTATGATTAATCTTATGTTTCGAGAAGGTTCCAAAAGAAATCAAAGAGATTGATTCAAAATATTATTCATTTGTTTATACTCCTTCCTTTTTACGGGTTTATGAGTCTTTACAGTACCATTTCATGTTTTATTATCAACAATCCATCTCACCAACTATTTCTCACTCTTCAGGAGTTTTTCATGAAATCTTAAGGCCATGTTAAACATGGGTCACGTGACCCAAATTATCGATTTTTCTGCAACAACTCACGTCCGGACCGAAAAAAGTATCAAGTTGAAATTTTGAGGAAAGCCTTAGAAAACGATAAACCGTATCTCCGTACTCTTATTCGCCAGCTATCTTCGAACCTTTCCTTCTCTATAACTCATACTTCTCCTATTATGTTACTCGCACATTCCGAAAATCCTAGGTAACAGAACTCCTGCCTCCTCCTCCTCTTCTTTCTTTTCTCATAACCTTCCATAGTACTCTTCTGTTCTTGGAGTCAAATACTGCTTCAAAATCTTTGGTTTCCTCCCCTTCCCAATAACCCGTTTGATTCATGTACTATGCTCATTTTTTCTCCTGTCTTTCCAGCTTCTTCTTTAGCACTTCCGCGTAGATTTCATGGCTTACTGGCACGAGTGAAACTTCTCTATATTCCTCTATCCTTTTCTCAACGAGCCTTGTCTTTTAGTCCTCTAACCACTCTACGCCCCTTTCGTATTTTTTGTGGAGCATTTGATCATTTTGAAAACATTCAACTATTTTGTTGAGAGTTTATTATTTTGGTTGAAAACTCAACTATTTTCTTGAAGTCATGTTTTTTGGTCGAGAATTAACTTTATTAATGTCATTGAGCATTAACTTCCCCGGTCTGAAAATTGAACATTTTTTTTCTAATCGTCTTTTTCGATTGCAAATTTTATCTTCATTGTTGAAGAATTAAGTTTTTTGTAGGACATTAAACTATTTTGTTGAAAATTAAATTATCTTCGAGGGATTTTTTTATGTTGAAAATTAAATTATCTTCGAGGAATTTTTTTATGTCAAAAATTTGTCATTTTGAAATGAATACTAATTTCTTAATGAACTTTTTTGATGGAAACGCACCTGCTTCCAGTTGAATTACACTTTTTTTCGACTTTCAGTCCGACACATATTTTGTTGAGAATTAATTTTTTTCGGATAAGAAATAAATTACTCGGCTTGTAGTTAAGACTGCTTGGCATGCATTTTTTCTTGTTTATTAATTTTATTTGAAAATTCCGCTGTGTGGTTGTACATCAAACTTTTTGATAAAAAGCAATTATTTGCTAAAGGAATTGAATCATTAACTGAATGATTGATTTTTTTGGTTCAAAAATAATTTTTCTTAGGTTGAACATTCTATTTTCCTTGAAAATGTACAGATCGGATTGAAAATTCATCTCTCTTGGCTTAGAATTCAAATACGTGGTTCAAAGTAGAACTACTGTGTTCAAAAAAATGCAACCATTCATTAAAAAATCGTCTTGTGTTCAAAACTCAATCTGCTTCGTTGGAAATCAATGTTTTTTTACTGGAAAAGCAAATATATCGTTTTATATTTTTTTGTTTTAGTTTGACTCAACTGGTTGAAAATTTTTCTTCTTTTGAATTTAGAGTTTAACTATTCTCCCTTTGATTGAAAAATTTTGTTTTTTGGAGGAAAATTCAATCAGTTGATATTAAAAACATTTATTATGCTGGAAGTTCGTCTTGTGGTAAGAAATTGTTGGTTTAAAATTCAACAATTTTATTAAGGTATTTTCTTTTAGTCAGAAATTCAACTGGCTTGTTGAAAATTTATCCTTCAAGATCGAAAACCTAATTAATTTTATTTTGCTTATTATATTATTATTAATTCTGTATCCTCGATTCATTACTGACCTTGTGAGCTTTCTTCTGCATGGAAACTAACTCAAATTGCCACATCCATAAAAAACCCTATATATATGTTTTACAATAGCGAAAATTACTTCCATTGTTCTATCTTGTTTGAATAAGTTTCTAAAAAAATCCGAAATAATAATTTGGGCTATTCAAAATTGAAACACTAAAAATACAAAGCCCACAGAGCTAAAAAATGTTTGGTTTGAACACTAAATATTAAATAATCTTAAATTTTTATTTTTTTAGGGATCTCAATAAATTGTAAACGCCTTCAGGTTTTGAAGTATGGCATGAGAGTCAAAAATGGATGGCTGAAAAAATGTTACTCACTTTTTTCAGTTGGAAAAATGTATTCACTTATGAAATTTGACAAATTTATCCCTTAAGTGCAATTAAATATTCAATATTTTAAGTTATATCAAGATCGCCGTGTTATGAGATAATAATACAGATAAATTTACAACTTTCGAGTCGACAGTTTCTGTTACTTCCAAGAGATTCAACGTAGTCTAATGGGAAAGTAAAGTGTTAAATATTGCATTTATTCCTTGCTCGTAGAGGATTATGTGGCAACATTTTGAATTGTAAATTGTAACAAAAATGCTAACCAATGAACAGGTATTATTAGTTTTCTTATTATTACTTTTCTTCGAGAATACAAAACAAAGTTACCTCTTTAATTGTATCGAATGCTAATTGGTACAGGAAATCGTCTCCGAAATTAGGTTTGTATCTTGTATTGATATCAACAAAACATTTGAGTTTTTCCATTTATAATACAAAGGTAAAGAGTACCTTGAATTGGAAGTAATATATATCTAGCGAGAAGTAAGGTTGATAGTTGAATTTCTTCTCGATGTAAATGCGCAGTTCCTAAACCTCAAATCCAAATTTTTTCAATTCTTGCGTGATCCTTGGCTTATACTTCGCCGCCTTTGGGTACCTGGAAAGAGAAATTTTCGATAATATACTTCGTTGTTATCAATAATTTAGAGGATTGTTATTATAGTTACAAAAGAGAAAGGAAGCTGTTGCGGTTACAAAATAACAAAGTAAGTACGAATTATGGTCAATTCGCAAAGGAATTAAACAATAAGTTTCTTTTGAAAATACTTCTCCAAACAGAAACATGGAAATAGAACTCTACCAACCTTTGCGAATTCATCGAAATTTCTAATCATTATTTGAATTTGAATAATAAGATTATTTCAGGACACATGATTCTGGAAAATATCTGAGTTTCCCTTAGCATTTTCTCTTTAGGACCTTCGAATTACTTCCAAATTTTGTGGCTTCACACTTTGAACATTGAATATTTCTAAATTCTGAATGTTTTCAAATTGGGATATTTTCAAATTTGTTAGCAAAAATAAGCATCAGCAGCTATTTGGTCAAGTTCTGATGTGCAATGTATAAATCAGTACATTTTAAAATCTTTCAAAGTATTTTTTTTTAATTCTGCTTGGAAAAATGATTCCAACTGTTTTTGTTTCAACAGAAACTAAAAGCACCCGTGTTTGGAAAATGTGCTTACTTGAATGCGTTTACCAAACATAACAATTGGAATTTCTCAAACTAGAATGATTTTCTTGCTAGGTTTCTTCAACACAGACGAAAAAATATCGAAAAGCAAGTTCGATATTTTGATATTGACCAATCTAAAAATCGTTAGAATGATAAGATAATCCCTTAATAAAATAAAAACCTTATCAGGCAATAATTCGATGAAGATTCACAAGTACATAACCGGAAAATTTTCATAATCATTGAAAATATGAATTTATTGATACTATAATATTACATTCAGAGTTTTGCATCAATTTCAATTATACTATCTTCAAAGTTTTCAATTTAATTACCTATTATGGAATAAGGCGATGTTGAATGTTTCCAATTTAAAGGAGGATTAACAATTGTTGCAGTTTCCTGTAAATCTGGTTTCTTAACCTTTATTATATTGCTCCCTTACAAATTATAACTGTTTTTCTTCCAGCAGTGAAATTTATGAAACTTTGGCCATTAAAAACGTTAATTTTTTGACTCCTAACATTTTCGAGATTTCTTGGAATGACTTTGAAATTATACTCGAATTTTCAACACACAAAAATGGCACATTCAAGCAAAAAGTCAAGGTAAATTTTCCACAACATAATGGAACTTTCGACAACATAGATACATTTTTCAACCAAAAATGTATAAAATTTCAAAGCAATAGATTAATTTTCAAGCAAGAAACATGATTTTCTTCTATAAGGACTAGTTCTAGTATTTAACAAAAAATTTTTATTTTGAAAAAAAAGTCAATTTTTAAAATTCCAACAAAATAGATAATTTCTTAACCTGGGAAGATAAATTTCAAGAGAAAAGATTGATTTAATAGCAAAAGACGAATTTCCAACGGAATACATGAATTTTTGACCAGATGGTTAATCTTTTATCTGAAAAAAATAATTTCTCAGACGAAAATGGAATTCCTCAATTTATTTCTCTAAAAATAAACAACCAGAAAGGAATTTCCCAAGAGTAGAATTCAACCAGAACATAAAAATATTTATTATAAAGCGAAAAAATACGACTTTTTATCAAAGGAGTTGAAAATTCAATAGAAAAAGATTAATTCTTGACCAAATTAATGAATTGAAAAAAAGAATGGATGTTCTACCAAGAAAATTATGACAGAAAGACAAATTTTAAACCAAATTCTTCAATTTCAAAGCCAAAAAGACGAATTATGTTTCTACAAAACAGTTCAATTTTCAACTCAGAAATATAACTTCTTTACAAAAAAGGTTAGTGCTTTTCACATAGGTGAATTTCTAATTGAATATTTTAATACTAAACCTCAAAACTTAAATTTTCCATCAAAATAGTTGAATGCCCAACCAAAGATATGAATTCTTCATAAAAAAGTTGATCCACAACCAGTTAGTACTGTTTTCACTTGAAATGAGTAATATAGAACAATAAAAATTAATTTTATACCAGGCAGTTGAAGTTTAAACTAATTAATGAACTTCTAATCAAAACATAATAATTTACAACAAAATAGTTGAATCCTCATGCAGAACAAATGAATTTTTAGCCAAACAGTTGCACTTGTAACAAAAAAAAGACGAATTTTGCATGAAGTAGTTTATTCAACTTCAAACCAAGTAATTAATTTTTCGAACGAAAAAGATAAATTCTCGACGAAACATGCAGTATAGATATTCCAATCGAACTATGTTTTTACTTCAATCAGAAAATTGTTGAATTCAATAGAAAAGAAAAATTTCAAACAAAATAGGGGAATCCTAAACCAAAACAAAATAATTTTACACTTAATGAATGCATTTTGAACTAAAGAGGAATCATTTCTGACCGAACACATGAATTTTCAACCCACAAGGTAGAGTTACACCTGAAATGATGAATCTCAAACGAAAAGATGAATTCTTTTTAGGAGAGTTCAACATCCGAGCAAATATTGGATTTTCAACCGAAAAGATGAGTTTTCAACCGAGAAGACTTATTTTGTACCAGAAAGGAAATATCAACAAAATATATTAATTTTCGACTTTTGTTTTTAAAAAATTATGAGATGCAAAATTTGCTTACAAGTTGATGATTCTGTTTCTTTTCTTCATTCTGTTACCAAATAAAAGAGGCTTTGTAGTCGTACAATATCGAACATATTAAAATTAATTTTAAAACACTTGCAACAGATTTAAGGTTTCGAAGGAAAACAATTCATTTTCTAGGCTTCAAAAATGAACCTATTTCAAAACGGCGCATTAGCAATTGTGATTACAAATTGATGTTATAAAAGTTTTAGATATGATACAAATTTTCATCAGGTATCTATTATATCATATCAAGTTTGAAGTGTCATTGAAAGAGATATGGGAATTTAAGAATCACGGAATCTCAATAAACTTAAACACCTTCAGTTTTCAGAAGTATGACATAAAGTTCGAAAATTAATGGTCAAATACATTTGATTCTCATCTTCTTAACTTGAAAAAACTTATTCACTCACGAAAATTGACAAAAACTTTTTTCGAAGTCAAATTCAATATTCAGATATATTAAGATCATCGTGTTGTTGGTTAATAGTGCATCTAGTACATCTTTTTATTCACCGGTTTTCCTTACTTCCCGATGTCTCAACGCAATAAAGCGGTAAGGTTAGGCGCTGAATCTTGTATTCATTCCTCGCTCCTAAAAAATGTCCTTAATTTCTCAGGGTTTGTAATAAACTGTGAAGAGAAGATAAAAAGAATACTTGCAATTATGGCGAGTGGATTATGTGGCAAAATTGTTCATTGTAAATTATAACAAAAATACTCACCGATGAAAAGGTAGTACCAGGAAGCATTTCTTCGAGAACACAGATCAAAGTTATCTCTTCAATTGTATCGAATGCTAATGCATACAGGAAATCTTCTCGGAAATTATGTTTGTATCTAGTATTGATAACAACCAAATATTCGAGTTTTTCCATTAATGATACAAAAGTAAAGAAAACCTCATTTTTGAAGTAACATAAATCTAGTTAAAAGTTTTCAATCTTTTCACTGAAGAAATTGATTCTTGAATTCTTTATCGATGTAAAATGTTCAGTTCTTGAACCTCAAATCTTATTCTTTCAAACTCTTCGATGATCCTTGGCTTGTACTTCACCGTCATGAAGAAACTGGAAGGAAAAATTTTAGGTAATATACTTTCTTGTAATAAATAACTCAGAGGAATGTTTCAAAAGTGAGTAAAAAGAGGAATTATTTTCAAATCCAGTGGCATGAAAATACTCTTGGTAAAAATTATTTGATAGCATAAGAAAATATTGGTAGCTATCTGGTTGACTTCTGATGTAAAATGGAGAAATTAGTTTATTTAAAAACCTTCTTAAGTAGTTTTTAAATTCTCATTAGTAAAATGATTCCATCTCAAGATTAAAAATTGAATAAACCAGCTTCCAATGAGATATAGTTACCTCTAAATCTAATTTAAATATTTTATTTTTTTTATTTAACAGAAATTAAAAGCCCCTATGCTCGGAAAATATGATAATTCAAATGTGTTTACCAAACATCACAATTGAAATGGATCAAACTGGAAAGATTCTTCTATCAAAAGGTTCTCCAAAATTTTAGAGGAATATCTTCTGAAGTTTTCAACTGATTAATTTATCATAGAATAAGGCTATGTTGCATGTTTTTGATTTAGAATAGAAAGATTTAAAATTTCTCAGTTTTCTATCACTGTGGTTCCAAATTCTTTCTAATACATTTGATTGAACTGGTATACAATTGTTCACTATATGGCACCAACGAACAGTATGAAAACTGGTTTTGTCATGGTTGAAATTGTTTGAATTTCGCATCCTAATGATTTAAAACGGTTTAGATTTCAACAGTTAAAATTGAAACTTATTCAATTTTAAATCTGCAAGGAGTATTATTGTTGACTTTTGAGATTTTTCAGATTTCAAACTGAAATTATGGAATTCTCCGTTCTCCTCGTGTGAAGGAACAAGAAAGTTTTCAATTCCTAAAAATGTTTTATTATTATCCTCTAGGAAAATCTGTTGAAAATTTAACCCAATAATTAGATTTTTAAACTCTGAAGCCGAACTTTCAAACAACAAGCATTAATATTCAAACGAAAACGAATGAATTTTTGACTCGACGAGTTGAATTACATTTCTAATCTAATGGATAAATTTTTCACCCACAAAAGATTCATTTTTAAACCAATAGTCAAGTTTTCATGCATTACTCAACAATAAAACAGTTGCATTCACAAAGAAAAAGTTCATTCTCAAACAAGAAGATTAAATTCTACCGAAAGAACGAATTGAGAAAAGCGATTTGCATTTTCTACCAAAAAAGATTACGCCAACAAAATAGTAGTAAGTAGTTTCATTTTCAACCAAGAAGATTAATTTTCTACCCAAAAAGAGAGATTTCAAAGAAGAGTTGAATTTTCAACCAATAAAACCACTTTTAACAAAATAGATAAATTTTTAGGCCATAAAGATGAATTTTTAACCAAGAAGATTAAGTGACCAGAAAATATTGTTTTCTCACTAAAATTGGCAGTGTTCATTAAATAGTTGAATTTCCATACAAATGTCTAATTTTCAAACGAACTGCAGGGTATTACCCTAAGCCAAATTTGAAACTGACTGACCTGACATTAAGCTTGCTTCCGAGATTTGTTGCGCTTATACGGAAAATCATACGAATAATCATAAATTTTTGCGAATTCGGAAAAACTATAAGACTTATGCTTGAGAAAACTATATAGAATAAGAAACTGTACATACATGTTTTCTACATAACTAGTTGAATGTTCAACCAGAAATAAAAATTTTCAACCAAAAACTTCATTTACAACCAGATGGTGGATTTTTTAACCGAAATGACCAATCTAGATCAACAAAAATTTATTATTATCATACCATTAAGACAAATCTTTCTATAATAAAAAGGAAAGGTTGATATTCCCGACAATCAGAGTAGGCAATATCTATTGATTTTGTGTCGCTGAATAAAAACCTGAGGTCGTCATTCCCCGATTAGCCTTTATTTCCTCCCTGCGAGATTTTACGCGAATGTTCTCCATAAAGTATCTCCCCTACCACAAATTATTTGTCCCAGCGGTCCATAAGAGACAATTCTTATGAATTTTCCGCCGCTGAATCCAAATCTGCGGTCAAAAAAATGAAATAGGACGCATTACTTTTCTACCTATTATGCAATACAAAAAAAAGCAAAAAAAAAAACGTTTTTCGAGGTTAGAAAACTGTTACTAATCTTGGAATTTTGACCACGGATGTGGATTCAGCGACCCAAAATCCATAGAAATTAGCTACTCTGATTAGCGGAAATATTAACTTTTTTTTTGCGAGATTTTACGCTTTTATCCTCTGCATAGTTTCTCCCCGCCAAAAAGTATTGGGTCAATGCGAAAATAGGCAAAAAACGAAGTTTTGTGAGGTTAGAAAACAGACGGTCACCAATCTCGAAATCCCGACCACGGATTCAGATTTAGCGATCAAAAACTCATAGGATGTGACTTCTCTAACCCGCCGAACAACCCACTTTTTGGGAGGAAGAGGTGTAATTAAAATCCAAAATTATAGAGAGATTGACAACTCTACTGGAAAGTGTTCACCCACCCCTGACTTGAAGATAAATGAAGATCAGTTAGAATGTTCCAGATACTTCAAGATATTTCAAGGCACTTTAGAATATTTTATGCACTTCAGGATAATTCACATACTGCAAGATACTTCAAATACTTAAGGATATTTAGCGTACTTTAAGACATTTCAAGGCACTTCAGAATATTTTGATGTATTTCAGGATAATTCACATACTTGAAGATACATGCTCATAATCCAGGGTATTTCAGATAATTCAAGTTATTTTAAATACTTCAGGATATTTCCGAATTTTTCGAAATAATTCAAGATATTTCAATGTACTCCAGATTATTTCAATGTAATCCAGGATAATTTACATACTTCAACATACACTGTAAGAAAATTTGTTGAAAATTACATTAATCAGTAGGCATAAAAATACCAGTGATTACTGTGTCAGTTTTACAAAAATATTAAAAAATTATTCTGATTCTTTAAAATCACATACAGACGGAAAAAATCTCGTAACCTCGCTTCCATGGCAGTTGAATTTCACGCTTTTCTTGTAAAATTCAACAATCAAATATTTCGAGGCGTCCCACAGTGGGAAGAAAGAAGTGTCATCGGACAAATCAACTTTTAGCCCGAACCGCTGTTCCAATTGGCAATTTTTTTATTTTAAATGAAGGAAAATGAAATTTTGCATCGACTCACGGTCTGATCTCTTTTGTGACTTTGTTAATAATTTTTTTATATGATAAGGAACATGAAATTTTTTATCTTTTCACTTTCCAAGGTTGTCATTTTTTTTTGAAAATGTATTGCCTGACTGAAAACGATATTAGTTGATGCACAAACGAATGCAATACGAATTTCTGAACAAAAATTATATCTTCTCTATTCGCAGTAATAAAATACTTTGAACCTATATTTTCCGAAAGAGGCAGATATAGAAGGATGTTGATTCACGTTTGGGAGAAATCCAACATGAATTATCAATAGTTTATGACCATGTAATGAACAAATTTCTAATCTGGCCATTTTTCAATAAAAATTTTCCGTTTTCTCAACCGAATCACGTCCTAGTATCTCCACGAAGCTTCTCCCAATTGATAATGTATTATTAGAAAATAATTAAAATTTGTTCAAACAAATGTCATAAACAAATGGAGCATTTGACTATTCTTCTAAAAAAATAGACAAATGACAAATTTCAATTCCTATCATTTTGAAATTATACTCTCTTTAAAAATGTTCAATTTTAAAATCAGAGATTGATATACTTCGAAATCATTCATTTTTTAACTCTCTTGTTTAGAGTCCATTCAATTAAAAACCCTCCCAAATCAAAATTATTCAACTGAAAAAAATTGTAGTTTGGAATTTTTGAATATTTAATCTGAAACTATTCAATTTGAAACATTAAAAAGTCACAAGCATATTGTTATTATTTTATACAAGAAGCCAACTTCAGATTTGTGGAAGATATTTGTGGGAGATTTGTCTCAGGGAGTTTTGGCCACCGTTCGAATCCAGCCAGGGCGTTTTTTTTGGCATTGACGATGAGTGATGAATTGGATTACAGTACACATTAAGATTTTGAAGGAATGATCCAAAAGTGCGTGATAATATCGTTCACAATAGGGTTAAAATTTACCACGTTATTCACTTGTATTTTTATGTCCACTGATTCATGTCGTGATATTATACTCTTATGGTAAAATTGCTATACAAATATTGTAATATGGCACTGCAATTACTGTAATTTCACATTGAAATTGTAGAATCAACACATTAACCACGGTGAAATATTTGCAAACCGACTTGTAATTTTCAACTACTTTTTTTACAATGTATTTCAGCATATTTCGCGTACTTCAGGATAATTCAATGTACTTCAGAATATGTCACGTACTTCCAGATGCGCTACCTAAATCAGAATATTTCAAGATATTATTCGAGACATTTCAAGGTATTCCAGATTATTTCAATTTACTTTAGGATAATGCACATACTTCACATGCGATAAAATATTTCCAGAAACTTCGGGATACTTTGGGATACTTTAAGATATTTCAAGCTACTTCCGGATAATTCACATACTTCAAGAAACTTCATAATAATTCGAAATATTGAAAGGTACTAGGGGATATTTCAAGAAATTTCAAAATTTCCAAGGATATTTCAAAGTACTTCAGGACACTAAGGAATATTCGAATTTACTTCAGAATACTTCAAGATACTTCAGGATACTTCATCATGAGTACACCATGCTTAACGAGTTGTCAACCTCACAAAAATTATGTACATTTTTTCAACTTCGTATTTTTCGGTGGGAAATCATCTTTCCTTTTATTGACATTCTTTGGAATAAAAAACTATTCTTAACTAAAATTTAACCATCCAAAAGTCAACAATTTGGTTTGGAATTTATGCATTTTTTTCTAATCTCTTTTGTTTAATAGGAAATTAATGTTCTCGGTCAAAGATACAACATCTTGGATTAAATTTAAACCATTTTTTGGAAATTCCGAAATTTGGAAGAAAAATGAATTTTTGGTTAAAAGTTTATACTCTTATTAGGAAAGAAACAAATCCGACAAAAATGTATTTCTTTGGTTAAAAATATGACTACACTGCTAAAAAGTGTTTCTTTTGTTCTCGTTGGAAATGTTCTCATTTTACATTCCAAATTGAAATTCCTTTTCAAAAATTATTATCCTCTATTTAAAATTCATCTCGTACGGTTCAAAAGTTCATTTTTTTATTTAAAATTTAATCGTCCCAAGAAAATGTCATCTTTCTCCAATGAAAACTGATCTGATTTAGTTTAGAAGCTAACTGTTCCGTTTGAAATTTATGTATCTGGTTAAATTTGACTGTTTTTTTACTTAAAATTAAAATATCTTGTCAGCGGAGATACCTACTATTTCATTCTTATCGATAATGAAAATTTGTTGATTGAAAATTTAACTAAAAGGATTAAAGTTGATCTTCTCAAATAGATTTATATTCTGTTTTTGGAAGATTCATTTCTTTAGTTGGAAATCTGATTATTTTATTTGAAACTCAATTATTTTGTTGAAAATTCATCTGATTTGATGAAGTTCACTTTTTTTAAACTGAAAATCCATTTTTTCAGTTAAAAATACAACTGTTGTTTCACTAAGACCAATTCTTTTCATTCTTCATTCAACCACTCGATTGCAAATTTTTTCTGTAGGTTGTTTTTTTCTGCTGGCAATTTGGCCCTATTTGCTTAAAAGTTGAACTAGTTGTTTGTAATGCAACTGTTGATTTATCATTAATTTTTTGTTGTTTTAGGTTCAACCATCCGATTGAAGAATCATCTTTTTTACCATACCTAATCGACAATTAGGTACTTCACGAAAGTAATAATAAACATTTACAAGACCAGAGAACAAAAAAAATTTCCAGACAAAAAACGCACGGGAAAACCGAGGAAAAACAGGAGATTCAATGTAGAAGGAGTGCAAAATATGAGCTTATGAACTGCAAAATAAAGTTTAGAATCCCTTTTGGTTAATTTTGATGTATGACATGCTAAAGTTTCTGAATTGAATTCGAGGTTATGTTTCACGAATTTAAACACTGAAAATGACATCAAAAAAGAATAAATTTTGCTCCTTTTCAATTGTCACTAGTGAAATTGAGATATCCAAAAAGAACCAGATATTCATTCAAATTAAAAATGTTCAATCAAAGTATTATTTTCAACGGTTTTGAATTTTTCGAACCTCCAGTGAACACAATATATATTCAGCCGGCCTAGTGGAAACCAAGAGTCCCTTTGTCCCAAAATTACTCCAGAGAATATTTAATCTTTACCATAATCAAAATTAAAAAATAGTTAAGATTTTCAGTATTTTATATAAGAAATTTACCTCTTTCTCTGCTTGCCATCACGCAGAATCTTCGGAATCCTAGGAATGCTTGGAATTCTTTGGCTTCACATAGCACGACATTAGCCATTACCACTTCAAGGTCAAGAAATCATTGTGTAATATCATTGAATAAAATTCTTTTTGATAAAATCATCAAGTTATTAATTTACCCATCGAGGGTAAGAACTCCTCCAATTTCATGCATACCACCAGTTCCGTACCGACCAAGACAAAAGCTTCCTATTTAAACCAGTAGATGGCCCAACTGTTCCCCAGTATTGACAGGTGCTTTTCAACATGGCGCCCAGTGTTTACGACAACTGATTCCGAACGATTCGACTGTGCGGTCCCGGGCTCGTTTTTAAACTACAAACCCCGTATTTTTCAATATTTTTTCGAAAAAATTCGTCCGTTACTCCCTCCAGTATCGAATTCGCTATTTGGTTAATCGTCAAATTTCAAAGAACGATCAGTGATCTCTTGTGAGTGAGGAATTTTCTCGTGGAGCAGTGATTGACCGCCTTGAGGACTGCAGATTTTCTATCTTTTCTCCATTCCAGCAGAGAATCTCGTGAACGTCACGATTGCTGTCATCACTGTAAGTAATTTTACAATAATAAGGAAACAATCCTCGATGTTGATCGACACTTCCTTTAATTTCTTTGCCAACTTTTCCACGAACGGTTCATGATTTTTGACACGAGAGCGGATCGGGGCCATCTTTGATCTCGTCGTCCGTCAAGCCGGGAAGAATTTGCACGATTACGAAGATCCTGTTACATAAAATGTTACGTTCCCGGTGCTGGGATACCTTTCTTTTATCTCGCTCAGAAGCTCGGTATTTTTACCTGTGCCGGAGTTCTTTTGTCCTCGAGAACAGGTTGCGGCAGGTAGCGGGTGGTTAGAAAATTCGAGAGAGGGGGAAGACACTGATTGATTTTGGATGAATGGCACGAAGAAGCAGGGATGTGTTCGACCTCTTTTCTGAGAGATTGTTACAGTTCCTCACAAAAGAATACCTTCGAGGGAAAATCGTTGATAGTTGTTGTATTTTAAATTTTCGATAAAAAGTTTCACTTGACACGTTGAGTGGGAATAAGATAACCCGAAAATTGGTGTTTTTCATAAAAGAGGAACCAAGGGCTAATCACTTTCAAAATTTGCGTTCCTGTTTCTTTTCTGTTACCTTCTGTTATTCTTTTTCATGGTGTCCACTGACTGAGAAAATCAGAAATTAGCCTATAATTTTAAGGATCGGGAAAAAGTCGAGAATTTTTAAGATTTCTTTTCACTTTGACAATTAATATTGTTTCACTCTCCAGAAAAAATTTATTTCAAATTTTGCTTCGAAATTCTTCTATTCAGTAGAAAACCCAACTGTTTTGTTGAAGAATCATCTTTTCTGGTTAAAACTTATTCTTTTTCGGTTAGAAGTTCAATAGTTTTATTCGGAAAGTCTTCTATTATATTTTATTCAAAATTAATCTCTTTTGGGTTCAAATCCTTTCTTTGATCGGAAATTTAATTCGTAGTTAATTTTTTTTTCTCTGGAAGTCTATTATTATATTTTGGGTGCAAAATTCATCTGTTTTGAGTGAAAGTTATACTTTGTAATTCAACTGTCTTGAAAAATCATCTTTTTGGTTGGAGATTATTCTTTCGGTAGAAAAGTAATCTTTTTTGGTGGGAATTTATCTTCTTCGGTTGAAAATTTATCTGTTCATTTAGGCACTTGTTTTTTTTGGATAGAAAACCCATTTTTTGAATGAAAGACTCATCGGGAAAGAAGTGATATTTTTTGGTTGTTTTATCTTTATTAGTTGAAGGTTAATTCTTTCAATCCTGAAAGTCAACCATCATATTTTTCGTCCGGAATTCGTCTCTTTTTGTCGAGAATTCTACTGTTTGGTTGAAAAAATTTTTTTCCAGTTTAAAATTAATTCCTAATATTTAAGAAGTCTACAGTTACACTATGCGAGTGCATTCAACTATATTGTTGGAAGAGTAAAATTTCTCTATCGTAAATCTATCTTTTGGTAGAGAAGTCATAATATCTGGTGAAGGATTCAACCTTTCTTCTCCTTTAGTTAATCTTTTTGGTTTCTTTAGGTAAGGGATTCGTCCTGTTGGATTGAACATTCATTTTTTTCCGTGGGCAACTAATCTCATTGATAAAAAATAATTAGTTTCGTTGGCAATCTTACTATTTTACTCGAAGTTGAATTACTTTGTTGAAATTATTTTTATTTCCTACTTTGGTTTGAAATTCAAGAAAAGAACTATTCTGTTGAAAATTCAAATATTTTGTTGAAGCTCTATGTTTTTCTTCAGAAATTCCACTGTTTTTCCAAAAATTATCCCCGTTGAAATGAAAATTCATCTTCTTGGTAGAAACTTATTCTCATCGATAACAAAGAATTTGTTTGGTTGAAAATATTGATATTCGCTTTGATGTACTCGCTTCGGCGGTACATATACTAAAATTGGAACGATACAGAGAAGATTAGCATGGCCCCTGCGCAAGGATGACACGCAAAATCGTGAAGCGTTCCATATTCGCTTTGAAGTTGACTACATTTTTGAATTCATTTTTTCCCCCTGCTTTGGTTTCAAAATTAGGTTTTTCTGGTTGATAGCGCATGTTTTTTAGTGTAAAATTCATTATCTTTATGCAAAAATTTAATTATTTTTTCAAAAATTTGCCCTGTTTGATTGAAAATTCATCTCCGATGGTAGGGAAGTAATCTTTCTTGGTTGGAAATCTATCTTGCTTGGTTGAATATAAACTTTCTCTCTGAAAATTTGTTTTGGTTTGAAAATTCATCTCGGGCTACGTTAATTTTCTTTTGTGGGGGGTTAGAGGCTAAATTACGGGCGTCAGCTAAGGGCCGTGGGGGGGGGGGGGGGGGGGGGTAAACTGTTTAAAAGAGTTATGGTTTTTATATTTTGAGTGGGTGGTGAAAAATGTTCCCGCTTTTTTTGAAATGTTGTAAGAACCTGCCGTCCAAAATGCAGGGGCCCGG
>WSXT02192166.1:0-19657 GCA_011762715.2 Neuroterus valhalla
AAAATTCTGGAGAGGTGGTTCGATTTTCATCTAAAAGGGATAAGTTTTTGACTAAATTGTTAAATTTTCAGACTCACTTTTGAAATTTTGACCAAAAGAGATGAATGATTAACCAAAAAGTTCCACTTTTTCCTCATAAAGATGAAATATTTGATGAGAAGACACATTTCAACCAAAAACACGAATTATGTACAAAAAAAGTCGAGTTTACAACCCATGAATATGATTTTTTACCAAAAAAAAAGATTAGTTGAATGTCTGAATGAGCAGCCAACAAAATGCATCCCTATTCGTCTCTAACGCTTTAAGCGAGTGCGGTTGTACGTCACGCTGTCATTTTTTGGGTTTTACGTATGAATTCTGTTGAATTGTTTTTTGTAGGGGCGGCACTAAGCCATAAACTATTCGAAAAAAAAATTCCACGAGTATAACTTGAAAGTATAAGTTTGACGGGCGAGATAGTACTTTATCGCTCTGGCCGCCGAGATAGTACTTTCTTACTTTTGCCGCCGAGATAGTGCTTTCTTGAATTGGCCGCGAAGATAGTACCGTTTTGAATTGTCATTGAGATAGGACTTTATTGCTCTGTGCGCTGAGATAGTACTCTATTGCTAGGAGGCGTCGATAAGAATTACACAAGAATCAAAAATTGTACAACACAAAATTTTTAGGTCGGCTGTAGCGAAACCAAAGTCAGAAATGACTCCAGAAGAACTTGCCAAGAGAGAAGAGGAAGAATTCAATACAGGACCACTTTCCGTTCTCACACAGTCCGTCAAAAATAACACCCAAGTCCTAATAAATTGCAGAAACAACAAAAAATTGCTTGGCCGAGTCAAGGCTTTCGACAGACATTGCAATATGGTATTGGAAAACGTGAAAGAAATGTGGACAGAGCTTCCGCGTACCGGAAAAGGAAAAAAGAAGGTATGTACTTTATCCTATCAAATACTTCAATCGTCGTAAGTACACGTCACGATATTTCATGAACAAATTATATCAACAAATTTCTCTTTTCTTACAGGCAAAGCCAGTTAATAAGGACCGTTTCATCTCGAAAATGTTTCTACGTGGAGATTCTGTTATCCTGGTTTTGAGAAATCCACTGGCGACCGCAAGCGGGAAGTAATTTGTCTGTTTCCCATTTTGTGTATTTTAAGTCTACGAATAAATTTCTTAATTCATAAGTGATTTATGAGTTTCGTCTTTTTAAGTTTTAATCCTTTATGATTCTTGAGTTCCTTTGAACGATTCAAATATAAAAGTAGTTGTAATTACTTTTACATACACTTATATGTATTCAATTTGATATTAAAGTTTGAAAGTCACAAAAGTGGAAAGTTCTTAATTTTTAAGCACGCGAAATACTTGCTTACTTGGTCCTGGAGGGGATCATCGAAATTAACATACTCTCAAAATAAACTAAAAAAAACCCTTATTAGGAGTAACGTTTATTTTTCAAGAAAATACAAATATAAAATTCGATTAATCCTTCTCAGCAATGGCAGTTAGGTGCTTATCAATTTCCGCCTCGTTGAGAACACTGAAAACAGAACAACTTTGAGGCATAAATAAAACAACAAAAACCTATTTTTTTTTAAAAAATACAACATTTTTATTTACCGGAACTTAGGATTATCCTTGGAGACCACGCCGACTTCGATTTCTGATGGTTTGAAATCCACAGACAAAACAGTAGAGAGGCAAGTGATTGCTAACTGTATAGTTTCATCATGCTCGTAGTTTTGCTTCTTTTTCAGCTTTTTCTCAAGATACGAATTAGCTTCTGCTTGTTTAGATCCAGCGGAAACTGCTCTGTAGCCGCAAAAATAACCAGCAGGATCGGCTTTGTAAATGCAAGGCCCCTTTTCTTCGTCATAAGCTATGAGGATCATGGAACAACCGAGAGGACGCATTTCAGCATTTTGAGTGTATACTTGGCTAATATCAGCTACTCGGCGACACAAACTGTCTACCGGAATTTCATAACCGTTCTTGTATTTGAAGTTGGCTGCTTCGTAACGAGCACGTTGAACTTGGGATTTACTATCCGCTGAAAAATTGAAATGATTTTTAATAACATTTCAGATGTTTTTATAATTTGATGTTTGATCATGTTTGATTCTTACCAATCATACCAGTCATAACCACGCCAATATATTCCGTAATTTGGAACAAGTGGGTCACACTGGAAGCATCGAGTAACTTATCCTGAAATGAAAATTGTTTTTCATATTGAACAAGTCTAAAAATATATTTACAATAACTTTTGAAAATGTTTCAAAATCGGCCACCTTATATTATTACTTAATAAGCATCATCGATTGCGCGCGTTCAGTTTAGCGTGTACACTAATGTTCAATTTTTATCTTTTTATGAAATGATTTGCATATTTAACCCAACGATATAATATTCGAACCTGAGAGTTGAATTTAGAACATACAAAAGATGCATTCTCAACCAAATTGTGGAGTTTTCAAATGAAAACGATGAATATTCAACCGAAAACAGATACATTTGCAACCAAGAAAGATGTATTTTTAATTCAAAACGACGAATTTCCAACCGAACAGTTTAATTTTCAACAAAAATAATCATACGTTTAAATTGATCATTTTTTAACCACATAGCTGAGTTTTAAACGAGAAATAATAATTTTCTACCAAGACAAATTTTGTACAAAATACATAAAGTTTCAATTGAAAAGTTCCATTTTGAGGAAAGTAGTTCAACTTTGTACAAAGTGGTTAGATTTCGAACCAAAAAAGATGATTTTTTAACCAAATAGTTCATTTTTTAATGGGAACAAAAATTATATTTCCCACTAAGAGGATTATTCCTCTACAAAACAGACAAATTTCCGATCAAATAGTTCAATTTTGCAATAAAAAAAAATCAATTTACGATAACAAAAAGAAACGGATTTCCAACCAAATAGTTCATTTTTCAATGAAGAGGATGAATCATCAAATAAAAAGATAAATTTTCAACTGGAGCACTTCAATTTTCAATCAAGGTGAATATTCAAGCATAAAGATTGATTTCCAAGTAAAAAGAATGATTTTCCAAGGAAAAATACAACGTTTCAACAAACTAGTCGAATTTCGAACCAAAAACATAATTACTTTTCACCCAAAAATGGAACAGCAACATTTCTAGTTCAACAAACCAATTCCAAACCAAGCATAAGAGTTTTATACTAAAACAGAGAACCTTCAACTGAAGGAGTTCAGTTTTCAAACAGATCAATTAAATTTTACTAAAAAAGATAAATTGTCAAGGAAAATTGGAATAATCAAACTTGAAATTGAAAAAAGGGATGTTTAACTAAATAAATGAATTTTTAATTAGAACTATGCAATTTTCAATTGAAATAGGTTGAATTTTCAGTAAAAAAAGTACCTATAAGAAAAACTAACTTTCAAACAAATTATTTCAGTTTTACACAAAATGATGAAGAATCAGATGAAATTGTAGATGCTACACCGAAGTAATTGAATTTTTAACTGAAATGATGAACATTTAACTAGAATAATTCAATTCTTGACAAAAAATTAATTTTCATCAAAAAAATTTTTTTTTCGACAAAATAGCTGTATTTGAACCATAAAAATGAAAATTTTCAAACAAAAAAGAGAAAGTGACATTTTTATCGACTAAAATTAAAAATGTTTAAATTTATAACTTAAATTATCAACCTCAAAGAAGAAAAAAATGTGTGAAATTTCAACGAAATAATTGAATTTTCAATTCAAACCGACAAATTTTCACCTAATTATCGAAATTTGAACTAGAAAAGATCAATTTTCCACTAAAAATGAAACAGTTAAATTTTCAGTTGAAGAAATTGATTTTCAACTAAACTGATGAACTTTTAGGTATAATGATGAATCTTCAATGGAAATAGATGTATTTCAAGCAAAGATACATTTTTGACCATGAAGATGAATTTTCTACAAAAAAGGCAAATTTTCCTCCAAGTACATTATTTCTCAAAGAAAAAGTTTAATTTTGAAATTGAAAAACCAATGTTTAACCAAATACTTGAATTTTCACTAAAAAACAAAAATTGATTTTTAACAAAATGGTTACAATTTCGACCAGAGGTGAATCAAAAAATTTTGATTTTCAACAGACAAGTTCAAATTTGAAACAAGTAGTTGATTTTCCAACTAAAAAAGGATGAATTCGCAATGAACAATGTAAACAAGTTTTCTATCGTAACTCAAGAACTCTCAAGACTGCTTAAAGTACTTTCTTTATTGAAAATTAGGAAGAGGGGACTATGAAATTGTTACAAATTTTGAATTGGAGGAACGATATTTAAAAACCCTCTCTTCTAAACCCGAATTATAATTAGTTGAAAACGTTCCTCTTCCATGAAAAAAAGCCCTAAAATGAAATCTATAATTATTTTCTGAAAGTCCCTGTCCCAAGTCTGATAAAGGAGAAAAAGCAAATAAAACGTGATAAATACATTTTTCTGTAAAAATTCAGGTGATAATTCTTTCTGTATGTTTGGGCTATCATCGATTCGATTATCAAATTTGAGTCAGCTAAAAAAACCTTATAGAGCAATGGAAAAAAATAAAACTCTTCCTCTCATAACGTATGGATGTATTTAAATATTTTGAGAATCAGATTAAAGGAACGTTACATTCTTTAAATCAAATGTTAAGATCTCTTTCTGAATCATAAAAAGAAAACGGTCATTTGTCGTATTTTTTCGGTAGAATTTTTCACGATCTAGGTTAAGTCAAGTAAATTTATTCAATCCCATCTTATTAAGTGGCCAAACTGTGCTTTTGGAAGAAATATCAGTTTAAACTAGATTTACAAAAGTCACAAAAGAGTGATTGGTCACATCTCGAACCCCTTTTCCCAGTCTGTCTTAAGAAACTACGTTTTAATGACTGAAACGTATTTTTTCAAAGAGACTGGGAAAAGGGATTCGAGATGAGACCAATCACTCTTTTTCGACCAGTCACTAGTCGGTGTTTTTTAAAAGGGCGAGTTGAAGGAGTAGTTCTTTCAAAAGTACGATTGTCACACGACATAAGATGTGATTGAAAAAATCTTCGGTTTTTTAACAAAAGGGCTTGGTTACTTCGCGTTTTAACTACATAGTTGAAACGCGGATTTTGGGTATTAACGGTAACACATATATACAGAACAACTGAAACCTAATTCTTTATTGACTCACTCGAAATTAATTCTATATTGTAAAAAGCAGTGAAAATGCAGAAAAAAAACGTTTATAATGTGATTGGATACAGAGTGATGAATGTTGGGGATGACATAAATTAACAATAATTTATACACAAATTTTCTAAAACGGGATATAATTTGATGTGTATAAAAGCGTTTAATTGCGCGGTTTCTGATTTAAATACCATTTATAAATGGAACTTAAAACAATGTCAATTTTAACCCCCTCTGGAGCAGAAAATACTCGGTCCTAACCTATATATCCGATTACGGATCCAGGAGAGAAAAATTACTCACCGGAACTTTTTTTTGTGTGGCGAAAACGGCGGTATCTACACCTTTTACAGCAACGGACGTAAGTCCTCCTTGGTTAATAGCTTTAAAAGCATATTCTGCAGCAAACGAGAAAACAAAGGTTCAAAAGTGCTGATCACGCCGCGTCATTGTGAATGTACAAAATGTACGAATACTAGAATCGCGGTACTCTATGAAAAGGATTCGAAAAATAGAAATATAGAAAATTCTTTTTTTATCACTTACCTACTTGATAAAGTCGACCTTCAGGCGAAAAAATAGTAATATGCCTGTCAAAACCAGCACTACTGCCCCGCGACATGTTTGTTAATATGCCGACAAGTAGCGCCCTGTGCCACTCGGGTGACGGGATGACCAACTATCAGCAAACCGCGTTTACAAGTAACAATGTACATATTTGAGAGCATTAAAAGAATTATGCTTTCTTAGGCGGCCTGAGGAAGATCAAGTCTATTTGATGAATAAAGAGTCACTTTTTGTATTAATAGGCAAACTGAAGGTTTTCACATTTATAGAACCTTTTCTATGCGGAACTTCGCCATTTAAGGTTTGAATTACGCGCGGTCGAAATCCATTTTGTACCAGGAGAGCCTCAATATATTTCGGGCCATGTGCTATTTTCTATTTTACTAATTTCAAATAACAATACTTTCCCTCACGAATATTTACTATGGTTATCGTATTCTGTATAATGATTCATATAAGAAATCGAAAGCGTTAATATAATTATCAATGGAATCAGATTCTAACTTTCGCAAATGTTGACCCTCTCCAACCCTCTCTCTTAGCGTTTAACCAGGAAATCAAGTCAACTTCGAAAATAAATAGCTATTTTCTTCCACATTTCTGTGCGCTCGCATTTATTTTCGAGACAATATTGCTTCTTCAAATTGAGATAATAATCAACACTTTTTTCCTCAAATCTCCATTTCTTTAGCGATTATTTTTTAATTTTTGAATATTTTTTGAAGACGTTGAAAACCAGGCTGAAGACTTATGCATTTACGCATGTGCAAGCGACATGGTCTTTTTTCCTAATTATGGTCGAAGCAGGGATGAGGTGTTTGTGAATTGTAATATTTAAATTTGTTTATTAGAATAATCATGGTTTCAAAAGCCGCAGTGGGAATCGCTGTCGGCATTGCCGGAATTTTTGTTGGATACTGCTTTTACTTCGACCAGAAGCGACGTAGTGATCCTGACTTCAAAAAGAAACTTCGTGAACGTGAGTTTTGCTGAGGAACGATTCCCCATTTCTAACATGTGCTCCTTTCATTTTTTTTTAATAACGTGCTACCCATGTTTCTCATTCCATTCTTATGTTCATTAAACTGATTATTTTATTCATCTCGACGATTTTGATAATGTCCTTGTCATCAATTTTTAGAGGCTTTGTTGGACTCTTCGTGTGGAACTTTCATCAAATAAGATATTGTGAAAAATTACGCAAATTTCGAATTACTTGCGTTGAGAGCAAGGTGTTTAACACGTGATTTACTTAGTAACTGATAAAACTCTATTTTCTAAATGATTGTAAGAAAACTTCTCATCAAATTTCATTCAGAGCAAGGGGTTCAACTCGTGATTCACTCGATTAGCGATGGAACACTATTTCTAAATCATTATAAGTAACCTTTTTGTCAAATTTCATGCATGGTTCAGTTATATGCCTATAACGATTATTTTCGTGTTAATTCTTATCTTTGTAGTTTGATCAACTCCTTTTTATTCTTATCAGTAAAATCATGTTCATTCTATCCGAAAACTGAAAGTATAACCAACAACGTGTTGAGTACAAGTTCAATAATAGTAATTTTGTGTTCGATAATTTTGCAATTATACATCCAATTGATTCTTAGGAAGGAAAGCCAGGAAAGAAGCCCAGAAATCTGGGTCAAAAATACCAAATCTAAAGGATCATGATGTAGTTCAAAAGTTCTTCGTGCAAGAGGTACCCTTTGATCACTTAATTATTGTTGAATTCGTTACTTTTATTTTTTATCTAAAGAAAATTATCCTTAAAGGTGGAGTTGGGAGAAGAATTGCTGGCATCAGGGGACCTGGAGGGTGGAATTGAGCATTTGGCCAACGCAGTTGCAGTTTGTGGTCAGCCTCACCATTTACTTCAAGTTCTTCAAAAAACACTTCCTCCTCAAGTGTTCCACCTTCTTCTGCAGCGATTGCCTGCTGTTGGTCAGGTAAAACATTTTTGATAACGAGACAAGTTTACTAACTTGATGTACTTGATTTCAACTTGAAAGTACTAATTACATCCTTAATTAAATTACAGAGACTTAACCCTCAAGGTGTGATGGCGGAAGAAGATGTCGAATAAACGTCTAAAAAAACCTTGTTGTTTTTATACCAATAAAAGCAAGATTAGTAGAAAACTCTTCTGCTTGCGTTAAGTAGTACGACATTGATTAGTTCGTGTTCAAACATCTAAGTCTTGCGTATTGACTTATGAAACTTCCATTCAGTTACTTTTTTATTACGTCCTAAGTTGTTTGAGCATATTCGACGAATATTGAAGCCAAAACGTTTGAAGGTTTTCCCAGTAAATTGAAGTGGAAATTGGAATAAACAAATTGTTTGAGCCAAGGGACAAAATTTTGTGGGTTGACAGGAAAAAAGTTCAGAAAAATCGTTTTTGAAATCGGTTATATCTTAGTTTTTAATTAAGAGATTCCAAGAAATTCTTCTATTGTTTTGATAATTATAGCAGACGATATTTTTTATATCTGCATTTTTTGCTAGTAAACTTCAATAACAAGATAAAAATTGAGAACGAAATTCTGTATATCTTACAATTTTCTGAAAAAGTACAAAAAACATGTTTTTTGGGTTGAGTCATGTGCAAAATTTTTGGAAGAAGTTGAATATATTGAACCTCGAACCAGAGAAATTAGTAAAAGCATATTTCTTCTATTCAAGATGAAGATATGTGTGCATACGACTCAATTAAAAAAAAATGTATATGTGCTTTTTCAAAAAACTCTAAATCAAGAATTTTTCTCTTAATTCTACTTTCTTATCATTCTTGAATAAGCAAACCGTTACATATAAAAGAATTGACTTGATTTGTGGAATAAGACGTCCATAAATGACGTCACTTTATTTTTTGCATTTTTACCCCGCCCCCTAGGTGCCTGACGTCATTTATAGATTACGCTCAATTAGAATTTTTTCCAAATTTTGAAATCAAAGAAATTTAAATATGGCAATTGATTATCAATTGAAACAAAATGAAAACTGTTTAATGTTATGCCGGAGAGCCCCCTTAGTCCTTAGCCGGTTTGTAATATTTATTCATGAATAAAGATTTTTTTTGAATAATAATTGTAATTAAATACACAAAAAAAAAATTTCTCAACTAATTTAATGAATTTAAGGGCATAACCATGTAAGCGCTACTTTTTCAAAATAATTCTGTAAAATTCTGCTACTTATATGGTAAAAATTTTTTTTTTTTTCAAATTGTTCCGGCCATTTTTATTCACATACGGAAGATGCTCTCTTAGTTTTCCAAATATTGTATAATAAATTGAAAAAAAATCTAAAGAAAAATCCTCTTTTATCTAATATTACCGATTTCATCAAATACATTTTTTACTTTTGACCCTTCCGTTTGTTTTGTACACAAAATACTTCCAGTGCCTGACTAATATATTTCATGTTAATTAGAGTTTGATATGGCACAAACATGGTTCTGCCGTTTTTCAAATGAATAGCTTCATTACCTTATCTTTTACCATGAAATCCTAAACCTTTTAATTCTTATAGAGACTCACCACAAATTTTGCGCGCATTAGATTTGTAGAAACTCGTACGTTTTCTGGTTTGTGGACCTGACTAATAGAATTGATGAAGTCCACCCAAAATCCTGTGAATTCAAGCTTTGCATAAAGATCAGATGCTGTCATTACGTGAACTATCTTCCCGAAACTTATAAATCCACGTTCCCTTATGTGTGTACGCTTTTGTCTGCTAGAAAACATGGAATAATTAATTGTAGGGTTGCCAGACGTCCTGGTTTTTTTTCAAATGTCCCGGTTTTGATACAAAATGAGAGAAATGTATACCATTTATTTTTCACTTGTAATGAGTTTTACAAATATTTATTAAAACCGGAAAATGAATGTACTTAAAAAAATCCAAATTCTGAAGAATATTTGTAAAGTGACGAGAATCTTTTGTAAGTAATATAAGTTTTTCTTTAATAAACACGTAAATATCCATGTTTTGCCTGTCGGGCATCTGGTAACCCTAGAATAATCAAATTTTTCTACAATATTTGTTAATAGATCATGAAAATATAACATTGCTATTATTTTGTTCGACGACTACTCTACTACTGCATTTCTTACGCTAGTTTATTTAAGATTGTATTATCTTTGTGCATGGAACTCATGATTCCCTTTCATACGTCGAAGGGCGGCGTGCTGGCCCAATGGGAAAAACGTTATTGTAAAACTATATTAACGAATTTTTTCTTCGGTTCCGCAATATTTTCCTTCTTTTTATTCCAAGTATCTTTTCGATTACTGAACTTTTACAGCATTAATGAATTTTTAATTTAATTTTCTGATAATTTTTTTTAAAAAATCAAATTTTAATGAATCATTTGAATAAAGAGTAAGAAAATTGAAGTTATCCAAATTCTGAGACAAATTTTCCGAAACATTACATCTAGAATTCACAACAATCAAAAATTTGCTGCAGCGAGAATACTCAATCGGAATGAGTATACGGATAGGTATAAAATATCAGTAGATATTTAATTGTATTATCTCATTATGAGATATGTCATCTTGCCGGTCTACGGAGAAAGGCAGTAACAACAAAATCAGCGAGCGGAGCAAATCAACGAGAAGTGATCTACCCATTTATGAAAAAATAATGAACAAGAATTGTTAATAATAATGTGTTTAAATGTAGACGTTGCAAAAAATTTAACGCGTTCTACGGAAAGAGGCAGTAATGCAATAACTAATTTAAACAATATTAAATATTTTTAAAAACTGTTCAAACAGATGGATAGATCTCTCTTAATCGAATTCAGTGATATAAAAATATAATTTTTCGATTTTTTGCAGTTACTGCCTTTCTTCGTAGAACGGCAGATCTGTCCTTTCCAGTTTCCGAAGAGCCATCTGGCAGCTTAATCTCTCATATGCAACGTGTTTCCAAAGATTTTGTCATTTTTTAAATGGTTATGAAATATCTATGTATAGAAATGTCTATTCTGGTAACAGGGATTGGTACCAAATAAACAGCCAAATTTCGAAAGATGGATGATAAAGGATTATCAGAGGCAGGAGGTTTTTCAAGAATATGATCAATTTCAACGACACAACCTCCATTTTTATTAACAATAATTTACTATTTTATATTTACAATTCAAGAATCGCTTAGAAAAATCCCCTTTTTGCGTTGCCTGCTACAAACCATTCGAAATGTACATTTTATACATATATGCTGCTTACAAATCATATAATTTTTGTAATTGTAACATGTATTGATATAATCATTGTACAGACAACAGTGTAGGTCAGTGAATAACAGATAAATATAATTTGTAGACTTAAAAGTCAACACCATTGTCATATTTTAAGTTTAGTTCCCACCACAATAATACTTTCTCACATATAATTATATAGAAGTTACTAACGATGCACAATATATTAATATATGTCTGCCGAATTTTGGAGTTTAGATACCTATGTCCGTGGAAATCGCGGAACTCATTTCGAATTTCCAATTTTTTCAGTTGAAGAGTCGCTTGCGCTTTGAATCATTACAAAGGGCAGTGATGATAATCATTTCTTATGTACATAAAATAAATCTGCTCAGAGTGCAGAGATTCCTTCTAAATCCTGCTGGTTTATATGTACAGGGCGATACAAAAAACGATATAAAGAAATCACTGATAAAGCCGGTTTGTGCAACAAGACCATAAACAGAATAGGAAGATAATTTTGGTAACTATGTATATATAATTTTTAAAACTATGAATAAATTAACAAAACATGGGCTAGTATTGCAAGTCCCTGTTTGCTGATTGGCACTAGTTTGAAGTTTAAGAAATTTAAACTCCATGTTTAATGAATGAATTAATATGTTATCAGCCATTTACGCAGTCTCTTATTTGGAGGGAGAGAGAGCTGCATTTTAAGATATTTACATAAGCTGCACTGCCAGGCTTCAACTCGTACCAAATATGATGAAAATAAGTACCAACTGGATCAGTTTTAGCGAGACTCAAAATAAATAAGGGTCTAGGCTTAAGAGCGTTACGATGAGTTAAGAATTTCGTTTCTTGCTGCAGCCATGATTTCCAAAGCGTTTTTATCTACCAGATTTTTGGCGACTTCTTTTCCAAGGTCTTCGGCACCTGCAAGACTTAGACCACTTACTTTTCCCGGTGCGACACTGCAGTATAAGCGAGGTTCTCGATATGGGCATTTTCTGGAGGAAAATAATTTTGTTTAGCTCCGAAGTTGGAGAGGTTCTAAAATAAAGAATAATATTTCGAATGAAACTTACTTTGGAGGTTCACCATCGTCATCCGGTATAAACAATTTCCTTTTCAAAGTATTTTGAATTAAAGTTTGGCCATCCAGAGACCAAACGGCACCTGTGATGGTTAAATCATTTCCTTCCAGCGTGGAGGAAACGGCGACAGGTGCAGAACAACCACCGCCCAGAGTTTTCAAAAAAGATCTTTCGCAAACACATCTGAGCGTAGTATCAACGTCATACAATGGTTCCAGAAGAGAAAGGATTTCCCAATCTGACTCTCGACACTCAACGCCTAGGGCTCCTTGGCCAATAGCATACAAGGCCTCCTCTGGTTCCAGTATCTGCAAAAAGAAATCTTGGATTTTAGCACTGATTACGTGGTCAAGGGCAAGAATATGGTGAAAAATAGGTCACGGAATTCAATAAGTTTTTTAATTAATGATGAACAGGAGTAATCACATAGACAATACAAATGTTTAACATGCTAATGGAGCAATGACTGATGTTATAAACTACTGATTTTATAAAATATATTACCTGACTTATCCGATCTTGCCAACCCATCCTTTTCAATCCTGCTGCTGCCAAAATGATTGCTGCAAAAGGTCCGTTTTCATCGTCCAGTTTTTTCAATCTAGTGTTCAAGTTTCCTCGAATATTCTCTACTTTTAATTTTGGCATATTTCTTGCTAATTGTGCGGACCTTCGTAATGAACTCGTACCAATTACACTCCCTTCTGGCAACGTATCTAATTTTTTACCTGCGTATTTTTTGGACATCACGACTGCATCACGTTCGTCTTCGCGTCTGGGAATTACATCAAAATTTCATAAATAAAGACGAAAGTTTTTAATTGGTTTATTGCAATAGAATTGAATATTATATACTCACTTCAGTATTGCACCAAGGATCATTCCTTTGGGTAAGGTTGTCGGCAGGTCTTTCAACGAATGAACTAAAAAATCAACTCTTCCTTGTTCCAGAGCTAGCTCGAGTTCCTCTGTGAAAAGTGATTTTTCTCCAATTTTCGGCAAGGACTTGTCCAAAATTTTATCACCTTTTGTGTTCATTGTAACTAGAAACAATAGAAGCAAATTAATCATGAGTTTTGTTGTTCTGTTGTTGACTGGGGTAGTGAAATAGTTTATTTTTTGTGAACATATGAAAATCGTTTTTTTTTTTCTTAACGACAGAAAATTTAATGTGTTTTATTATTATAAGTATTATATTATTAATAATATCAGGGTGGCGATTGAGCGGACGATTTCAAATTCCCGGTTCTTCACGGTCAAGTTTTTCAATTTTCTCGGCCAACTAGAAGTAACATATTAATATTCGTCGTAAAATGCTAACATTTATTTTTATTCATGACGATTATTCTAAACATCCTTTAACACAACAGATCAAACATTGCAGAATAAATCAATTTCGACAAGAATACTCAAATATTCATCAACAAAAAAATAGCATTTTTCAACCGATGTAATGAATTTCCAATCAGAACAGTTAAATTTCAGACCAAGAAGATGAATTTTCAACTAAAAAGATAAATATTTAACTGGAACACTTCAATTGCTGACCATGAAGGTGAATATTCAAACAAGAAGATTAATTTTCAAACCGAAATAAACATTTTTTAAGAAAAAATACAATGTTTCAACAAAATAGTCGAATTACGAACTAGAAAAATAATTTATTTTTAACCAAAAATGGAGAGCTTCATATTAAAACAAAGAATTTTCAACTGAAGGAGTTGAGTTTTCAAAGAGATAAACTAACTTTTACGGAAAAAAGATAAATTTTCAACGAAAATTTGAATACTCAATTTTGAAATTGAAAAAATGGATATTAACTAAATAAATGGATTTTTAACTAAAACTATGGAATTCTCAATTGGAATGAGTTGAATTTTCAGTTTAAAAATAGTACTTATAACAAAAAAAAACTAACTTCCTAACAAATTATCATATTTTCACACGAAACGCGGAAGAATCAAATGAAATTGTTAAAGTTTAACTGAAGTAGTTGAATTTTAAACCAGAAAGACGAATTTTTAACTAGAATTATGGAAATTTAACTAGAATAGTTCAATTTTTAACAAAAAAATACCATTTGTCAACAAGGTGGTTCAAATTTGAACTATAAAAATGAAAATTTTCAAATAAAAATGAAAAGTGACATTTACGGCTCAAAAACTTAACATTCAACCAAACATAAGAGTTTTCAACTCCGTAAAGAAATTTTTTTTTTAAGAATATTACCTTCTGAAGAAAAAGATAATTTTCTACCAAAAATTCAGCTTTTCAACAAAATATGTGAAGTTAGAAATAATTGAATTTTCAATTCAAAAAGAAGACTTTTCGCTGAATTGTGGAATTTTGAACTGAAGAAGAATAATGTTCTAAAAAAAAGACAAATTTGTCACGAATTGCATAAATTCTAAAAGAAATCGTTTAATTTAAAATTAAAAAATCAATGTTCAACTAAATACTTGAATTCTCACCAAAAAAAGATGACTTGATTTTTAACAAAGTGGTTACAATTTCAACCAGAGGTAAATTGTGTATCGAAATAATGCAACTTTAACGCAAAAATTTGATTTTTAACAAACAAGTTTAGATTTATAACAAGTAGTTGATTTTTTACCTTAAAAAGAATGAATTTGCAGTCACAATGTAAACAAGTTTTCTATCCCAATCCAGAAATATTTCTTCTTGGAAATACTATGTACTATACACAAATAGCGATTCTTCAAAGATAAACTTAACACGAATCTTGTGAAATTCTTCCGAATTCCTCGAAGTCGATGCAAACCCTACAAGATTTTTTCACATCCCTTAAAAATGTTTTAATTTATAGAAATCTCATATCTTTGGAGATTCAGTAAAATATTCGAAATCTCTCGGAATTCTGTGGAATCTGTTAAAATAGCTTAAAATCCTTTGAAATGATAGAAGGTTCTTTAAAATGCTTTAATTCTCATGAAATTAATTGAAATCCCTTAAAATGTTTGGACATGCAAGGAATGCCGGGAAATATCATTTCATATAATATATGTTCCAAAGTTCTCTAGAAATCCCTTGAAATCGAGCTTAAAATCTTTGAATATCCTACATATCTTCGAAATTCTTAAAAATCTGTCGAAATAGCCTAAAATCTCTTAAAACGCTTTTAAATCCCTTGAATAATTGGAGGTCTTACAAAATCCCTCAAATCTTGTGAAATTCATTCGAATCCCTTAAAATCTTCCAAAATTCAACAGAATTCTTTGCCATCCTTCAAACTTGGTAAAATCTATTAAAATACTCTGGACTTTCTTAAAATAACTTGAATTCTCGAGAATCCTTTGAAATTTTGGATGTTGGTACATATTCCCTGAAATTGTTGAAATACGCAAATATCCTTTAAAAATTATTTTAATATTTCAAAATCGTACAAATCCATTCAAGCAAGTTGAAATAATTTGAAACACGTCAAGAATAAATTAAAATTCACTTATTCATTTACGTTCTGTACAAAGAAAACCGTTGTAATCTCTAGAAACCATAGATTTCTTGGAGATTCAATAAAACCCCTTGGAATATAATTTCACTCATCTTTTGAAGTTCTCTAGAAGTCCCTTAACAATTTTAATTGACCCTAAAATTCCTTGAAATGTTTTAGATCGATGGAAAATTTCAAAACCCTTTTGAACAGTTTTGAAATTTCGGAAAAAATGTTGGGACTCAAAAAATTAGGAAAAAAATATAATGCTTTCTAATTCAAAAAAATATGTGGGGAGGCCAGGCCTCCATGAAATCTCAGGCCTGCCTCAAGTTTTGAAAGAAATTCCTCTCAACATGAAATTAATGATACAAAATTAATAAGTGATGATTATTGTATGTGGAATGAAAAGAAATACTCAATATCTCAATTTGTGCAAGCGTAAGTTGTTGCAAAAGACAAATGTCTGTGTATGATGTAAGCTGACCGAAGCACTTAGTCTCAAAGGAAGGAAGTTCTTAGCTTTCATTAAAAAAAAGGACCTGTCGAGAATTTAGTATGACATAACGTGTCGATAAGAAAGAATCAATAATGCAGGATTATAATGCTCTGGATATGAATGTAACGACTATTTTAATATCTAATTATTCTTCTCCTATACACAGTAGATACCCAACATTTATTACGTGCAACTTCTACAAGTCATGCAATCTTTTTATGATGAAGTGAAATCTGCAATTAAGTTTTTTGTAAAGCAATATAAGAAATATCTACTATCACATGCATAAAAATGTTTATAATTTGTTTCTTTGAAAGCAAACAAACCTTTATCATGGAAGTACATAGCAAGGATTAGAATTTCTAGAGTTCAAATTTAAGTTGAAAAATTCAAGGAATTCATGCGTGAGTCGGTAGAATAAATTATACCTAAAATAAAAATAACTGTATTCTTACTTATTTCAAAGGTTTTCTTCGGATTATAGTCCTTTAGACAGTTGATAACATGTCTAGTTTGAATCAATGCCAGCTGAAAGAAATTAAATTCATATTATATTAAACCTGCTACAGTATGTGAAGCTAAAAACAATATGCTAATTTATGAATATGATTATCAGGGTGACGATTCGGCAGATGACTTAAAATTCCCGGCTATTTCCCGGCTATTTCCCGGTTTTTCCCGGTCAAGTTTTCCAATTTTCCCGGTCAACTAAAAGTAACATATGCATATTTGTCGCAAAACGCAAACATTTATTCCAATTCGTGACGTTCATTGTAAACATCCTTTAATAAAATAGATCAAGAATTGCAAAATGAATTAATTTCGAGAAAAATACTAAAATTTTCCAAGAAAAAATATCATTTTTTTACAAAAGTTGGAATACTTATACTTACGATTGAAAAAACCAGTTTGCGATAGCAAAAAAATGGATTTCTAACAAAATAGTTCATTTTCAAAAGAAAGTGATGAATTTTCAAATAACATTTAATATTATTTGAAAATTCAATCTAGTTAAAGATTCATAATATGAATCTTCAACTAGAACAGTTTGAATTGCAAACCAATAAGATGGATTTTCAACTAAAATGATACATATTTAACTGGAGCATTTCCATTCTCGACCATTAAGGGGAATATTCAAACAAGGAGAATTATTGTAAAATAGGAAGATTAATTTTTAATAATTGTTTTCAACCGAAAATGGAACAGTGACATTTTTAGTTTGAAAACCCAATTTCATACCAAACAACAGTTTTTAACTAAAACAAAGAATCATAAACTGCAAGAGTTAAATTCTCAAACAGATGAATTAATTTTCAATAAAAAAGATTCATTATTGTCAACCAAAATGTTAATACTCACATTTTGAATTGAACCAAACAGATGAATTTTCAACTACAACTATGGAATTTTTAATTGAAACCAGTTAAATTTTCAGTTGGAAAAAATTACTCAAAACCGAAAAAAAATTAGCTGTTTAAAAAAACGAACTTTCAAACAAATCGATTTTTGAGCGGAACGATGAAACTTCAAATGAAATTGTAAATGTTTAGCTGTAGTAGTTGAATTTGAAACCAGAAAGACGAGTTTCTACCTGAACTGATAAACCCTCCACTAGGATAGTTATTTTGACCGAAAATTAATTTTCAACTAAAAAATAAAATTTTTCAACGAAACCGTAAAGAAGAACTTGCCAACAAGAAAAGTAAATTTTGAAGAAAAAGATAATTTCATACCCAAAAATGCATTTTTTCAACAAAATATGCGAATGTTCAGCGAAATAATTGAATTTTCAGTTCAAATGAGAAAATTAACTTTCGAAGAAAAATATAATTTTATACCGAAAATCAATTTTTTAACAAAATATGTGAAGTGTCAACGAACTGAATGAATTTTAAATCCATTAAGACAAATTTTCATCGAAACAGTTGAATTTTGAACTAGGAAAGATCATTTTACAGTTAGAGAAACTAATTTTGAACCAAACTTATGAATTCTCATGTAAAATTATGAATCCTCAACTGGAATAAATGTATTTTATGAGGAAAAAGGTGAATTTCCAACCATAAAGATTAATGTTCTACAAAAGAGGCGAATTTTCAACAAAGGAAAGTTGAATCTCCACTAATTCACTATGAATTGATCTTCAACAATGTAGGTAATCTTCAATGAGAGGTGGATAAGAATAAAAATAATGCACCTTCAAGAGAAAAGTTCAATTTCCAACAAAACAGTTTAACTTTCAACCAAGTAGTTGATTTTTCAACTAAAAAAGATGGATTCGCAATGGACAATGTGAACAAGTTGTCTATTATAATTTAGAAATATTTCTTATTCGAAATATGTACTCCTTCACCTCTGAAAACTGCTTGAAGTACTTTCTTCATTTTAAATTAAGGAGAGGGGACTTTCAAATTTTGACGAATTTTAAATCGAAAGAGCGATTTTCTCAATTTCCTCTCTTCTCAATCCGAATAAGAATCATTCGAATAAAATTATTATTTATTATTATTGTGTTCCAAGTGAAATTATATGTCTACTGAAACTCCCTGCCCTAGAATAAAAACTAGAATTATTTTCTGAAATTCCCTGTCCCAAGTCAGATAAATGAGGAGAAAGCAAATAAAACGTGATAAATACATTTTTTTTTTAAATTGAGAAAATAATTCTTTCTGTATGTTTAGCTATCATCAATTTGATTATCAAGCTTGAGTCAGCTAAAAAAAATTTTACAGAGCAACATAAAGTACAGATATATCCAAAAATTGTCAGAATCAGACTAAAGGAAAGATACATTCTTTAAATCAAATGATAAGATCTGTTTTTAACTTTTAAAAAGAAAGTGGTCATTCCTATTATTTTTACGGTAAAATTTAGAAATTGTTAGGTTGAATCAAGTAATTTCCCGGTTTTTAAATCGAATTCCAGGTCATTTCCCGGTCAATAAAATTCCCAATCCGTCCCGGTTTCCCGATCAAGTCGCCACCCTAATTATTGACTTTTCCGATTATTGGAATTTACTGTTTCTAATGGCCGTGCCTGCGTTCACCGAAATCCGCTTCAGCAACGTAGAATCCGGTGAATGTACTAGAAACTCATTTTCGATTAACCTAGGCACTGCGCTTAAGGAAAATAAAATTGCTGAGTAAGCATCAACTCATAGAAAGACCCTATGCATTCAACATTACCTATAAATGGAAACAGGATGTGATTAGTGATTTATTTGAAATAAGAATCAAATATAAAATTTTTCTCTCTCTAGTTGCTCACTTTAAAAGTATTAAACTAAAAGTTGATGATAGGAAAATTCTTAAATAGGATGCCAAACTTTCTGAATATGGATACATGAAAATGACAACCGGATAAGAACCAAAAATAAAATTTTACAAGATGACCAAAGAAAGTTTTCTGTGACAGGATTTCAAAAATAAATTTTTGAAAAAATCACACAAGCATGTGTTAGATATTGAGTTGAAATTTTGAGAAAAGCCTTAGAAAACAATAAACTACGTTTGTTTACAACATTTTGTTCAAAATTTTGAAGAAAAAATTTTTTGCGAATTTTTTTTCAAAATTTTTAACAAAATGTTGTATACAAACGTAGTTTATTGTTTTCTAAGGCTTTCCCC
>WSXT02192177.1:2944-19654 GCA_011762715.2 Neuroterus valhalla
GCGTAAGATGAGTACGGAAAAGGGTGAGGAGGGGGCGGGGGGGGGGTGGGGGGGGGGGGGGGTGGTTGCGGGGTGGGGGGGGGGGGGGGGGGGGGGGGGGGGGGGGGGGGGGGGGGGGGATTGGGGCTCAAGTCCGCGTAGTCACTTTTTTTGTTCAAAAACAGGTGTTTATCGACCCCTTCTCAGAAAACATGAAAAACTAGTAAAACTCTGAAAATTGATGTTTCGAACTGCAAATATTACTATAATATTTTTGGTAGAAAATTGATCGTTCTTGGTTTAAAATTTAACTATTTGGTTGAAAAATCTCCTGTTTTGCAGAAAACTCGTCTTTTTGGTAAAAAAGAAGAAACTGTTTTATTGAAATGTATCTTCATTGGTAAAAAGTATTATTATTAGGTTGATAATAACAATTATGATAGCAAATTATTCATTTCGATAAAAAAATCAACTGTTTTTTTTTAATTTCGCATTTTGGATGAGAATCGAACTATGTATTTTGATAGAATATTGAATTATTGGTCTGAAAATCAAGTTTGTGGTTGAAAATAATTTTTGTTTGTAAATTCATTTGTTATATAAAAAATTTGCCTTTTAACATCTGAAATTCAACAATTTGATCAACATCCAAAATTTAAGTGTTCTTTTTGCTTGAAATTTCTACTATTATATTTTCGTTGAGAATTAATCTTGTTCAGTGGCGAACGCAGAAAATTTTTTCGGGTGGGGTTTCACAAAAATATTTTCTGACACCAGTTCGCCGTTAAAACGTATGAATTCAATGTTCAGATTTCCAGAAATTTCGGGGAAATTTCAAATTGCGTTCGCCACTGATCTTGTTCAATTGAAAATTCAACTATTTTGTTAAAAGTTCTTAATTATTGGGTTGGAAATGAAACTTTTTTTGTCGATATTCAATTATTTTTGTTTGCTTATTCGATCAATCGATTGGAAATTCATCATTGTAGGTTAAAAATTAAACTTTTTGTTTGAAATCCCAACTATTTTGTTAAACATCAGTCCCTCCCTCTTGAAAGTTGAACTACTTGCTTGTAAATCAAACTATTTCGTTGTTGTAAATTTGTCTCTTCTGGTTAAAAAGGTCATCTTTTTAGGAGCAATAGTTCGTATTTGTGACGTCATCCTGAGGGGTTCAAGCCTTATGTGATGATCCATGACGAAGATGGACAGGGGTGGAGAAAGTTTCCAAAATGACCTGGCATTTCGATAATTCGAGAAATCAATTAGGAAATTTGATAAATTTAGACAACTTTGAAATCATTTGCGACAAAATTAGTACTCATTTCTCTAGATAGAATCCTGGGATATTTTTGTTAGCCGGAGTTTTGAAGATGCTCATTAAACATTTTTCGGGACTTGAGCACTATAATTATTGAGCTTGAGGTATTAAGATATATTTGAAAACTTCCATAATTTCCATACTAACTAGGAAACTTTGTATGATCGGGATTAATAATAATATAAACAGAATTTTACAAATCATGCGACCTTATTAAGAATTTTCGCACCATAACGGAAGTGCTTCTTTGAGAAAAAAACTCAAGTCGGGCAGTGGGATAGGGAAACGTTCGTCAGCCAGGCTATTATCATATGAGTTTAACATTTGGTGGGCTCGAATCATTCGTCATAATTTGTACAAAAACAATCAACTTCGACTCTTAAATCCTACCCCCCAAAGCAAATTTACCTTTTGAAGGCGGAAGCCTCCAAACTACACTGCCAACCCAGAAAATTTCCAATCTAGTATTTAGGGAAATCGAGCCACTTCCTGAATCATAAAAGCGGTTGTTCCTACCGATTTTATGATCAATACGGTGCACCAAGGAATGGAGAATTTTCAGAGAGGGATGTTGGAGGATGTATTTTATCTTGTACCTAGGCAAATCGAAAAATATACAAAATCATCAATGTGCCTGGCCTGACTAATTTTTTGGTCAACTCAATGCAAAGAAGGATCATAAAAAAATTTCAAATAACATCATCAGCAGGGGTTTCCTAAGAATGCTAGAAAATCATCTTGCAGTTCAAAATGGAATAAATGTCAAATGGACAGAATGGATTTTTATTCAAACCGATAAATTTCTAACCCAATAAATGAATTTTCAACCCAGAAACTTGATTTCCTACCCAGGAGACATATTTTAACGAAACAGAGAAATTTTTGACCAAATAAGCTGACTTCGTCGAAATTTTTTATTTCAAGCCAAATTATGGATTTATTAACAAATTATAGTAATTTTTTAACAAGAAAGATAGATTTTCTCCAACAACAAATTTACACCAAATAGTTGAATGCTCAAGATTTGAAAGATACATTTTCAATCAAATAAGCGAGTTGAGAAGAGGAGAGATGAATTGCTCAACAAAAACAGATAGATTTTCATGAAAACAGTTTATCTTTTACCTAAGAAGAAGACTTGAACTATTACGAAATAAGAAACATATTCCTGACCAAATAGCTGAATTTTAACACAATTTTTGGATTTTAAAAAGTCTCTTTCAGGAGAGAGATAAAACTTTCATTCAAATGAAAAAAAAAAAAAATTCAAAAGAAAATTAAATTTTGAAGCCTAATAGTTTCAAACTCATCTTAAGGAGCAAGTGTCCAACAAAACATTCTAATTTTCAGCCAAAGAAGATTACTTTTACAAAATAGTTTAAAATTTAACCAAATAATTGTAATTTTAACAGGATACATCAATCCTCAACCATCGAAGATGAATTCCCGATCAAAAAGATTGATTTGCTATCAATGTAACAATTCTCAACAAAATGCATACATATTTTTGACAAAATTGTTCAATATTCTCATATGAAAACGTAACTCTTCAACCAAAAGTCCTATAGTTTATTATTTAATTAAAACAATTACTTTTCTAGATACAAAAAATTCAAACATTTGGATCCAATTAAAACAAAGCTCTCTCATCATCCCTTTGTTTTCAACCTGAAAAGATGAATTATTAATTTGTTCAGCATTCAAGAGAACAAAAATGATTTTCCGGGCAGAGTTAAATTTTCACCCCAGGAAGATGTTTTTGTAACAGAATAGATGAATCTTCAACTTAACAGTAGATTTGTTTACCATAAGAGATGAATCATAGACAAGATATAGGATAGTAGGCTTGTTGATCAAAAAGAATTGGCTCTCAACCATAAGATGTTTCTGATAATTTTCTGCTCCACTCGCGTCTGCTCTAACTTATTTATATATTTTGATGCTCATTATTATTATAATTCTCAATGTTGGTTTCCGAAATAACCACAACACCTGTCCGTATTTCCACGTTGCACAGCAACCCACCCATTCATATCTCGAAGTAGGATGATTCTCTCCACCGGATCGCCAACCACTTCCATGATTTAGGACAATTGGTCAATATCCATCAGTACTGTATGGACAAACTTTTGTTGAGGAACTTTTGTTGTTCATTGTCCATGGTAATGCAATATTCACAACATATGAACGCAAATGTAAGTGTCCATGGATATATTTTTGTGGTTACGTCGATACATAAATAGCGATCATTTGACAACTAGGGATACCTTTTTGGGACCAGTTTTTGCGCAGAATTGAAGAAAAAACCTCTTACTACTTATTCCTTCAAGTTTTGAGCGCGAAAATGGAGAAATCCCTTCGCAAATAAAAAAAAAAGTCTACGAAAATCTTGAGTATTTTGATTAGTATCCAACGACGTGATTGACATATATTTTTAAACAAAATTGAATTAATAAAGGATAAAAATATATATTGGAATGGGAGAAAACAAATCGCGAAAGGATTTTCCAATGCATTCTACTTTGAAACTTTAGGAACACTTTTTGTGTTGTTTTCATCGACGTAACCTCCATCGACGTCCGGGCAGCCCGACTAAGTGTGCCTCTCCGAAGAACTATCGCAGAAAAGCGATGATTTTTTGATAAATTATTTTGTTTTAATCATCGAAGCACTGAAATCAACAAAGAATACGATTTTCATAATTAAAACTGGAAAAATGTTCTTCTCATTTGGGAACTCTTTGACTTTTTACCATCCTCAATTTTGTTTGACAGATTAGCAGAGGATTGGTTGGTATAATCCAGCTTAATTTATCTTTAAGATGCATTAACGGTTGTTGTTTATTTACATATATTCAGTGAAATTATAAACGTTTATGATTATACATGTTTTATTGGAACCTTATTTAGAAATTTGATTGAAAATGTGGACTTGGAATTTTTTTAACGTTCAACTTATGTTTCGTGAAAACTGTGTCTCGTAAAAACTGTGAACATGGAAATGGTCTTTATTTATCAATTTAACTGAATGTAAATATATACATGAATAAATTTTGCATAGAAATGGTGTTTATTTATAAATTAAAACGTTCTTCAGTACGTATATAATTATGTTTTTAGTAGTAAAATAAACAGCGAAGTGTCCATATAGGTAAAAATAAAAAATCAAATTCACTGTCAGAATTTTCAAGAGATGGAGCGATCGGATGAATTAAATATAGATAATCAGGTAGAAGTCACAGAAAGACCGAAAAGAATATATCGTAAAAAGCAGCTTGTAAAGCTTAATCTTTTAAAATCCTTATTATATCTATATAATCATACATACATTTATTGATGTAGTTATTATTTTTTATGAAAAACTATAGACTGTTAAAAGTAAATTATTATTATAAAGGAAATTTATGTTAATGCAAAATTAAAAACTGTAGTATATTTTGTACGGTAGTTAGTTGTTACGACTGCAAAAAATGTATAATATCCAAAACTTACTATCATTTTTTATTACGAAACTGTTAGACATGTTATTGAATTATATTATGATATTAACACAGAAAAAATTATATTCTACGTAAAATTTTCCATTTTCGAACTATACTCAAAGATTGATTTATTTTATCTAAAAAAGAAAATTGATGATAAGATAAAGCGTGGCGTCAAAAAGCTACACAAACCTTCAAAATAGATTTGTAGCGTGAATACTTTCAGAAGTTCTTTTTATGTTGGAATAAATCTAACTTCAATCACAAAATACAATTTTTTAAATATCTTCTAAAAAAATTTACTTATGTCAAAAGTTCCCTGTATTTGGAGAATTACCCATATGTTAAAGTGTACGTGTATAGTTGGATCATTCTTGCATCTTAAGTTAGACAGCTGGGCATGTGCAGGCTAAAGGGCTAAAAAATGTCAAAACTGAAGTACTTATGGTTCTTTTAAGGATATTTTAAATTCTACAAGCTGCTGCAATTTGCATTTTCCAAAAAACACATTCTCAAACAATTACCATAAGCCTTTCAGCCTAGGGTCATTCAACTTGTACTCTTTCGTCCTTCCTACAAATTCCAAACAAAAAATGAATCCTACTCTGCAGATGAACTCCAAAGTATATCATTTGACGAAAAACGCAGAGCGATCGGGACCGCCGACAGAAGCTTTGCTCCTTTCGCGTTGAAACAAAAAAAACATAAATTTGATTTTTATGTCATTGATCGATTGGAAAAGGACAGCAATCCCCTCACTCTATGCATACATCCACGCCAGGAAAAGAAATATTGAAGTAGGAAGTACGAAGTTGATCGCGATTGGAGATTAAAATTTCAAAAAAGTTAAATTATTAAAGTTTGTCAGTTTCAAGTGTAATATGTAGACATGAATTAATCTCTAGTCAATGTTTTAAGAAATATACAATTTATTGTAATATAGTTATTCAATTTTGTACATGCGTGATGTATACTCCACTGGTTATACATATACTACACCAGAACGGGAGGGAGGGAGAACGAGAGAGAGATAGCTGTGTTGCAGTGCCATGCTATAGACATTTTCAGTCGCATTGAGCGTGACGCGGACGGTGTGTTCCCGTTTTTCGCAGTTAGGTGGCCTCGCTCAGAGTATGTACCCTCCCAAAAGAAGCAAAGCTTCAAAAAGGTGTCTTGATACTTATGCGAGTCACAGTGTATATATCTTCTACCAAGTGCCGAGGAACGGTACTTGGGCCGCTGGACACGTCTTGTACTACAAGTCGCCTTGCTGCCCGGTTCGATTCTGCTCATTCTGCTCAGCTCTGTTTGGCTCTTGTGAAAGTAACTTGTGGAGACCCAGAGCAGAGAGGGGACCATTCGCTCCTACCTTGTCGCCGGTTCCCTCCTGACGGTCGGTCGGATCGGTTGGATGGCTGCTTAGCTTGGCCAGTCGCTCTTCTCGGCTTTCACCTAGCCGATATACCGATACTGCAACCGACCGCGAGCGAACCCGTCGAAAGAACCTTTGACAGGAACTTCACCAGCTGTTTAGCGACCACTTTAGTTACCCCGGTGACGAGTTACCCATCCCCTTATTTCATGGACCGATCCTCAAAGGTTCGGTACCGATCACGCAGGATGACGACCCCTTGAACCCTCGCGAGTGAACCAGTGCCTGGTCCCAGGGAAGCGAGGATAGAAAGTGTAACGACAATAACAACGGAGTCAACAGCTGGTGAGTCCTATTCTTCACTCCCTGAGAGAGAAAGTCTCAATTACCTTTGCTATCGAAGCAAGACGAAGCAATCATCGATTTCACCGTTATTCGCGATTCCACACGTGATGACTCTCATTAACACCGATTTATTTGGCGGAAGTACAGGGGAGGAAACTTTCCTCGGAAGTTCGAGGTGTCGCGAATCGATTGAATGTTAATTTAGGAATGCTCAGAACGTAGGGAACTCTAGGTTCCAGTTTGGAAGGTTTGGTATCAGAGAAATGTTTGGGTACCAGAGATGACAGTTTGTAAACTTTGGTACCGCAAATGAACTAAGGTGGAAAACTGGCGGAGTCAGTTTAGAAATGTTTGAATCTTTGATTGACAGTTTGGGAATCAATCAATTCGAAACCTTTTGCAAATCAATTTAGAAATATTAGGAACTTAGATATTTATGTGTCAATTCAGAAGCAGTAGACTTACTCAAAATATCTTCTTCCAGACGAGTTTGGCTACTTCCACAGCAATTTAAGATAATGTGCTTTTGTATCAGTTCTGAAACTTATAGTACTGCGAAATTTATTCTGAAACCTTTAAGAATTTTGCATAGTTTCCAAGCAGATGAGAAACTTTGTATACGAGTTCGCAAGGATGAAGAAGAAAGGTCTGTTGGTGACATTTAGATTTGATAGTGAACTGGGCTCAGGAAGGAAAATTAGTAAGAGACACGTTGGGAATGTATGAATTCTTGTGCGTCATCCCACCAATTGATTGCGGCACACCGGATTATACGATGATGATCGGATACCAGAAAGTAGGATCCCTTGCGCAAGATCCGAGAAGATCTAGGTTCATGAGAAGAGCAATCAAGATCTTTTTTCACTAACGCCATCCTATTCTTCCAAGTTTCTAAATATAATCATGGAAATTTCTTTTACGTTTCTTTTCCTTTCATAGAACTTATATTTGGCTTTTCATAAAATAGTTCTGATGGATCCAAAACTTTGCTTCAAATAGTAAATAATACGATCTTGAAATATAATCTGAATGTGGAAACTTAGAACATTCAGTTCCTACATGTTATATTGTACAGAAATATACGGATATTGCTTTACACTAAATATATGTTACGTTTATCGTTACGTTGAAGGAATCTCAATTTTCATTTTTATGAAAATATATTTTCGAATTCAATTTTCTATTTTTCCAATCGTCGAAATTGGCTGGTAAATATCTCAAATATTATAGTCAAAATGTTAATGTTTTCTAGAGTAATTTGAATAATATTATATCTCTTGTGATTAGCTCAAAAGTAACTTCTGAAAACGAATATATCATTCTGGATAGAAGGAAGTATGATTTAACCTAAGGGCATGTACTAAATCATAACGTAACCAATTTTTTTATACGAACTTCGTCATAAACTAATAACTCGAATAAATTTGACATACCGGACAATGATATTTCTTCCCCTTACCTGGCCTGGTATAGAATTTTTTTTAAAATTATTAGTTAATTAGAAGTTCTTGCTAGAGAGTTTGTCACGTGACAGTCTATGGTAAATAGCATGTGTGGACACTAGGGCGGTCAAAAAGTGCATTAGACATTTTTTTTTCGAATTTTCATGCAAAACGCCCGGAAATTCGTTCGAATCCACAAATAAATGAATGCATTTTTTTTTTGTTGGAGAGAAAAAATATTTAGAGGTGGCGTAAGCCCCATGAAATTTTACACGTATTTCCCATAAGAAAAAAAGACGTTTTTGTAAATTTGATTCAGAATTCTCAATATAAGGTGAATCGAGTTCGAAATTCAAGATTTCTCTTCACAATAAGTCACAGAATACGAATAAAATATTACTTTCCAAATATCACTCTCATAAGTCTGTCTTATAGGGTCCCAAATGATTTTTTGCAGTTTTTAATGTAGATTGTTTCAAATACATGAAATACTACTTTATACAAATAATTAGATGTTTATTTAAATTGTTTAAACAATTCAATATTGTTTTTAGCAACTTTCTGTTAGAAAAGGGTTAGAAAGTCAATGTTTTTTCTGAATTTTTCAACTTATTTTCAACGTTTCAATTGAAGCGAGGTAATAATCAATTAAACTTAACAAAAATAATTGTTCAAACAATTTTGTTTCAATTATAACAATATTCTCTCCGAATAATGCTACAAAGTTGCGGTTTTTTCGGAAATTTTCAACTTTTTGTCCACTTTTCACTTGAGGTAAGTGATTATTTTATTTATTTTAGCAGAAACAATTGTTGAAACAAATTATTATTGCTTATGGCTTCTCTTTAACTTTGCTTTACTTTTTTAATTGTGAACAAATCATAAATAAACAATAGAGAGAATCATATTTAAATAGTATTGTATTATTTTGAGTAAATTATTTTTGTTCTTTTCCCAAAGTTCAAAAAAAATTAATTTAAACAAAGAAGCTGAATTTATTCAGTGAAATTTGAATTTCGAATTTTCTACTAAAAGTATGGATCTTCAACGCAAAAATTGAATTTTTAAGAAAGTAGTTCAACTTTTAACCAAAGAGTTGAATTTTCTACCTAAAAATACAAATTTTTGCTAAAGAATATAATGGCTGATATTTCAAAAAGAAAAATTCTATTTTGAATAAAAAAATCTAATTTTGAACAACAATAAATAAATGCAATCTCAATCAATCTAATTGAATTTCATTCAAATCCCATTAAGTGATAAATTGTTTAAATAAGCACGTTTGTGAAAAAACTGCAACTTTTTAGCACTAATCTAGGAGAAGAAAGCCATAAATTATAATAATTTGGTTGAACAATTATTTTTGTTAAATTAAATTAAATATTAACTCACTTCAAGTGAAAAGTGGGCAAAAAGTTAAAAATGTCAGAAAAACCGCAAGTTTCCATCATTAGGCAAAGAAAATTTTATTAGCAATAATGATAAATTGTGTAAACAATTATTTTTTCTGAATTAAATCAATTGAATAATTAGATACCTACTTCAAGTGAAAAGTGGACAAAAAAGTTGAACATTTCAGAAAAAAACATTTCAAAAAAAAAAAATTACCTCGTTTCAACTGAAACGTTGAAAATCAGTTGAAAAATTCAGAAAAAACCTTGACTTTCTAACCCTTTTCCAAGACAGGGCTGCTAAAAATAAACATAAATTGTTTAAAAAATCTGAATAACCATCCAATTATCAGCGCAAAGTAGTAATTCATGTATTTCAAACAATCTGCGTTTAAAAAACCGCAAAAAAATCATAATTAGCGCACAAAAACTCGAAAAACCCATTTTTTCACTTATGGGGGTTTTTTGGGACCCTATAAGACAGACTTATGAGAGTGATATTTGAAAAATAATATTTTGTTCGTATTCTGTGACTAATCGTGAAAAGGAATGGTGAATTTTGAACTCGATTCACCTTATATTGAGAATTCTGAATAAAATTTACAAGAACGTCTTTTTTTCTTACGGGAAATACGTGTTAAACTTCACGGGGCTTGGGCCACCTCTAAATATATATATTTTTTTTCAAAACAAAGAAAATGCATTTATTTTTTGTAGATCCGAACAAATTTTCGGGCGTTTTTCATAAAAATTGGAAAAAAAATTCTAATGCATTTTTGGAAGTGGACACTGCACATCAGTACTTCATATGTACATATATGATGATTTCCATTTCCATTATGTAATACTTTTGAATCTCTGCAAAGATGGAATATGACATAACTTTCATACATTTCATATACGTTAATATTAAGTTTTTTCATTGCACTTTCTATTAAATACCAGTCCTCTCATAAAGGAAATGTCATGTCTATACTAAAAAATTGGTTCTTTGATGAAAAGAAAGAATTCCGTTCAAAATGCCATATGATTGAATGAAAAACATTTTTTGTTCAAATTGACAAAACATTTATTTATTTTCAATGTTTGTAAAATACGTTCTCATTGATTATAAAAAAGGATTTGCTTGAATCAAGTATGTTCGATTTTATGCAAATATTTGTTTGATTCAAATAAAAAGTATAATCCGTGAAATAGAGATAAAAAAAAACGCTTACAATGTAATTCAGAATATTCATTGAATCAAATAAATATTTGTTTTAACGACATTGAATTTATTAGATTCGAATGAAATTAGTTTAAATCCAACAAAAATTCCTCTCAATGTATCTTCGTCATATAATTTCTTGTCCATGCACCTCTAGTTGAAATCCCTAAATGCCATTATTACATATTACTACATTTTGGTGAATTACTTGAGAAATTATAGAAATTATTTTCGCCCAGCTCAATTTTGAAAGACCCGAACATTAATAAATGGAAGCATACTCTTGAAGTGGGTACTCTGTAATTTACTAAAAGGTTCGTGTTCATACATTTCTCATATCTTTGTTTACTATGCATTGTACGTATTTCCTCGGACCACCTCTTTCTTTTCCCTTTCTCAGCTCTTTCTTTTCCCTTTTATATTTCTGACACACTCTTCCTCGCAGTTTATCCGCTTTAACTTCTTTTCTCGGCTTAACGCACTATATGCGTGAAAAATCTTTCCGAAGTTTGTTAACCAATAACAAGTCTCGTATATCACCCTTCCTGACGAATAGTCGTAACTCAGAACATGACACACCATTATTACGTAGGCGTCTTGCAGCTTTTTCGTTTTTGCTTACTTTCTATCTTTTTTCAAAGACTAACATCCCCTAAGGCATAAAAAAGCCTTCGAGCCACATAAGATGTGCAATAAATCGGGAAACAGTTTTTGAGAATCAAACTTTTGAAAAATAATACGTATTTTCGAAAAAGGCTATATATACTACAACTTTATCTACTGCATTTTTTCTTCTACTGGATCTCAATTTTCTTTGAATTATTTTTCGAATAATAAGTCTGATTTTAGAAGGTATGCTTACAAAATTTTAAATTATCTATCCTAAAAAAAATCTTGATGAAAATGGATACATAATATATATGTGTGTGTGAAGTATTTGACCTATTTCTGACTCTAATTATATAAGTCGAGTTAACGCAATAGATACCTCTTATTACGGGTTTAGCATCTTTTGTACGAGTAAAAGAAAGAAGCACTGGCTCCAGTTTCACAGAAGGAAGTAAATTTCGCGCAAGAAATAATTGTCGAACTTCCTACTTCATTTACTGAGTGGTATTGAAAAGAGGGATTTCGTTACGACTTTTAAACAATGTAACGTGTCTTTTTCTTCAAATTATTGACTCTAATGCCTCTGAATTGCCTTTCTTTTCTAGAATAGAAGATCCATGACGTGATTACTTTTAGAGCAAATTCCGTTTCTTTATATACTTGAACCCATCATTCAAGACTGTGAGAAAGGACTCGAATAATATTGTGAAATGAGTATAATGACGTAAAACAAGGCTAGCCTCGAATAAGTTCATCCCAAATGTGCTTACACATCAAGTTTCTCTTTTTTAGGCCAAGAAGGAACAAAATCGTACCAGGGTGGCGACTTGACCGGGAAACCGGAAAATGACCGGGAATTCAATTAAAAAACCGGAAATTTATTTTACTCAACCTCGACTATCAAAAATCCTACCGGAAAAATACAAGAAACGATTGCTTTCTTTTTATGAATCAAAAAGATATTTGAATACATCTATATGTCATGAGAGGAAGAATTTATATTTTTTTCATTATAAGAAAAAAGTTTTGCAAATTTGTTTCTGTGAGATTTCTTTACCTGACTTGAATTTGAAAATCGAATTGATATTATGGTAGCCAAAACATACAGAAAGAATTATTATTTAAACTTTTTCGAAGAAATGTATTTATCACGTGTTCTTCCTTTTCCTTATTCATCTGATTTGGGACAAGGAATTTCAGAAAATAATTATAGTTTTTGTTTTAGGGCAGGAAGTTTCGGTAACGAAATATTATTTCACTTGGAACAGGAAATTTTTTTACATGGAATGGTAACTTTTTAAAAATAATCATAATTTAGATTTAGAAGAGAGGAATTTTAAAAAGTCGTTGTAGGAGTAGTTTTCCGAGAAAGAAATATTTCTGAATTATGATAAGAACCTTCTTTACAGTTTTATTGCAAATTCATCCTTTTTGAGTTAAAAAATCAACAACTTGTTTAAAATTCAAACTTGTTTGTTGAGAGTTGAATTTTTTTGTTGAAGTTGCATTGTTTCAATTCAAAATTCACCTCTGCGGTTGAAATTGTAACTACTTTGTTCAAAATCGATTCATCTCTTTTTGGTGAAAATTCAAGTATTTAGTTGAACATTGATTTTGGAAAAATTTGCTTTTTCAGTTCTGTTGAAAACCAACTTCTTCAACTGAAAATTTTACTGGTTCCTTTTTAGTGGAAAATCGATCTCTTCTAGTTCAAAATTCGAAAATTTAGTAAAAATTTGTCTTTTTAATTGAAAATTCAATTATTTCGTTAGAACTTCACATATTTCGTTCAAAAGTCAATTTTTTGGCAACAAATTATCTTCTCCTTCGGAAGTTAATATTCTTCCCCAGAAATTTGTCTTGACGGTTAACAAATCAAGTTATACAGTTAAACATTTTTCATTTAAGTCGACCATGAATGTAGTTAAAAATTCTTATGTTGGGTTTGAAATTAATTTTTTGACCCAAAAATGTCACTATTCCATTTTTGTTTGAAAACGTTTATTTTTATAGTCCAAATTTCAACCAACTTGTTGAAAAATTTTATTTTCGGGTTGAAAATTAATTTTTTGTCCAAAATTGAACTATTCTAGTTAAACGTTCATCATTTCAGTTAAGAAATATCCTTTCTGGTGAAAAATTCAACTACTTCAGTTGAATATTTACAATTTCATTTGATTCTTCATCATTTTGTGTAAAAATGCAATCATTTGTTCGACAGTTAGATTTTTTTTTGTTAGAAGCTAGTTTCTTTGTCATAAGTACTGTTTTTCAACTGAAAATTTAACTTATTCCTATTAAAAATTCGATAGTTTCAGTTAAAAATTCATTTGTTTATTTAAACATCCATTTCTTTAATTTTAAAATTTGAGTATTCAAATTTTCGTTGATAATTGATCTTTTTCAGTAAAAGTTAATTTGTCTCATTAAAACCTAACCCTTTAGTTGAAGATTCTTCGTTTTAGCAAAAAAGTTTTTCTGCTTTGTTTGAAATTACTTTTTTAAACTAAAAATGTTATTGTTCCATTTCTGGTTGGAAATAATTTTTTTTTGAGTTCGAAATTTGACTATTTCGTTAAGATATTATCTTTTTTCTTAGAAAATGATTTTTTCTATTTGGAAAATAATCTTGTTTGAAAACTCACCTTCATGGTTGAAAATTGAAGTGCTCCAGTTAATTATTTATCTTTTTATTTGAATATTCAATTTTTTATTATATTTTTTGTTAAAATACATCTATTCCCGTTGAAGATTCATCATTATACCTGGAAATTCATCAGTTTGGTTGAAAATCAATTTCTTTAACTGAAAATTCAACTGTTTCATTTTTAGTGGAGGATTGATTTTTAGTGGAGATTGTTCTTCTTTTCGTTTAACAATTTAAGTTATAAATTTAAACATTTTTCATGTTAGTGGACAAAAATGTGATTTTTCCTTTTTTCTTTGAAAATTTTTATTTTCATGGTTCAAATCTCGACCATTTGGTTGGAAATTTTTTTTTTTTTTGCATGAAAATTAATTCTTTGTCAAAAATTCAATAATTCTAGGTAAATGTCTATCATTTAAGTTAAAAATACGTCTTTCTGGTTTAAATTAAACTACTTCAGTGTAGCATCTACAATTTCATTTGATCCTTCATCATTTTCTGTAAAAGTGAAATAATTTGTTTGGAAGTTAGTTGTTTTCGTTTGTTGAAAGTTAGCTTTTTTTATAAGTATTTTTTTTACTGCCAATTTAACTTATTCCAATTTAAAATTCCATAGTTTTAGTTAAAAATTTTAGTTAAAAAATTGAAAATTGGAATAATCATTTGATTATTCCAATTTTCGTTGACAATTTATCTTTTTCAGTAAAATTTAATTTATATGCTTGGAAACTGAACTCCTTCAGTTGAAGATTCTTTGTTTCAGTATAAAACTCTTATACCTGGTTTGGAATTGGTTTGTTGAACTAAAAATTTTACTGTTGCATTTCTGGGTAGAAAATAATTATGTTTTGGGTTTGAAATTCTACTATTTTGTTGAAACGTTGTATTTTTTTTTTGGAAAATTATTCTTTCTACTTGGAAAAAATATTCTTTATACTCGGAAATCAATCTTTATGTTTGAATATTCACCTTCATGGTTGAAAATTGGAGTAGTCAAGTTAAAAATTTATCTTTTCATTTGAAAATTCTTCTTCTTCATTTATAAATGAACTATTTGGTTGGAAATCCGTTTCTTTTAGTTAACGTAAATTAATTTTTTTATTGCAAGTTTAACAGTTCCAATTTATGTAAAAAAATTATTTTTTGTTGAAAATTTGAGTATTCTTTTCAAAATTGATTCATTTTGCATTGTTTTATCTGCTGTGTTAAAGGATGTTTAGAATGAACGTTATGAATAAAAAAAAGGTTGGGGCTTTGCGACAAATATAAATATGTTACTTCTAGTTGACCAGGAAAATTGTAAAACTTGACCGGGAAGAACCAGGAATGACCGGGAATTTGAAATCGTCTGCCGAATCGCTACCCTGATTATTTTTCATGGTCAAAAAAATAAATAAAAGTTTTATTAGGCTGTTCAAACGAACTTGATCTCCAATGTCAGACCATAAAGAAGTAAACTTGATAGAATTCTGATTAGAAAAGTTATTTGAAATTTGTTATCCCGTTAGAGTACAGACGGACATATACAAGGAGACATTTTCATAAAGCCCTTTTCCCTAACCAGAGGGGGTTTCATAACGTCAAGTATAGATAAAAATGGTATAATTCAAATTTCACATAAATCTAATAACATCCATCATGAATTAAGAGAATGTAAAAATGTTCTGTAACGTGGTACTCCATAAAATTTCAAATGGGATGAAAATGTAAAGTAGCTTTCGTGCAATTTACACCTATCCTTGTACTAATATCTTTCTTCCGTATCCCTATGTTTATGGAAATTGCTCCAATTTAAGGTACATGATAAAGTCGAGCTCAAATAGGCCTCATACTTTCACTTGCCATGATGCACCAGGAACTTCGGATTATTTAATCTCATGCCAATGTATTAGTTCTTTTTATAGTCCTCTTATTCTCGTTTACATTATAGAAGCATAAATCATTTATTACCAGTTCGCGATCTATATTAAAATAATGCTTCTTTATCTTAATATTTTATAACCTTACTTTTAAAATTATATCATAAATCGATGAAAAACTGAAATGATCAAATTTATACACATTTAGTGTGTTTCCGAGATGAGAACACTGTGAGCACAAATTGGGCAGCAAAAGGTTTTTTCTTCAAATCAGAATTTGAACTAATATTTTCGAATAACGTTTTTGAGCCAGGATTTTTTTTTGTTGTAAGAAAAGTTTTGCAAAAAAAAAATCAAGGAAATTCATTACCGCTATTCTCTAGAAGAAAACTCGACAACAAGTACTAGAAAAAATTAACCAAAATCATCATTTTCAGAATTTTTGAATACGAAAGGTGTGCTAAAATTTGCTCACCAAGCACATCGATATTGTGCATATTTTTAACATCCTCGCGCAACTTATATATTTTCAAAAAAATGTAATCGCATTGCTGATTTTTCTGTCAAAAATGAAAAAAAAAAATAATAAAAATGGAAAATATTTAATTCATAATGTAATTTATTCACTGACAGCATGTTCTTTGTGTGTCTTCTGTCTTACCCAGCACAACTATTGTTTGTTGAAAGAAATTGAAATGGTTGTGCAGGCCCAGGTAATGTTTATTTTTATTTATTTTTATTTTTGAACACTATACAGCAGAATTTGACGTCACTTTCATTCTTTTTGGAATTGCAAGATGGAGGTGCCAACTTCTCATATATTCTTATTATAATTCAGGTTTCTATTATCGAAAGTAAAATTGAACTTTCTTTTTCAAACCCTCTGTTATTTTTTCTTATTCTTGATTTCTATCCGACATCGCCCGTATTTCAATCACCCAGATTTATCAATAGGGATATTATTCTCCCGACAATACCTATGTCTATAATGGATAACTACGCCAAGAATTGGTTACACAATAAGCCAAATACATTCCAGTTTCCAAAGCCGTTATAT
>WSXT02192188.1:5219-19653 GCA_011762715.2 Neuroterus valhalla
CACTAGTTCACTGGAGACTGAGACTTGAGTATCCCGCAGCGGCTCAACCTTTTCCTTCTTTCTTTCACCTCACCCTCGTTCTCAATTTTTTTCCTCGTGCGAATTTTTCCGGACTTCACGTGCGCGAGCAAAGACAGTTACACCAAGTGTTATGGGGGTTACTATATGGTCGACCTGTCTTTCGTAGACGGCGACTAGACGTGGTGTCTAGGTGGTCACGAGTGAAAGGGATAGACGGAATTGGAAAGAGAACAAGTGGTGGTAGTGGCTGGTGCTGAATTGCGTTTGCCATTGTGACAGGCGGCGTGGTGCTTTCCGGTTTCCGTGCCTTCTCGAGGATCGGCTCTGATTCGCGGAAGCTGGAAAAATTCTAGGATCCGGAGGCTTGGGACTCTCGGAGCCCCACTCCGAGGAAAGAGGAAATATGCATCGGCTGTACATTGGGAGAGGGACGTCGCCGTAAGAAGTAAATATTACATTACAGTGTAGTGCAGTTGTGCAGTGTGCCGTCCCATCTCTCATGGAAATCGAGAGTGCGGCGCGTGTCCACGACCCACGTCGACAAGATCGAGATGATTTTACTCGGGGTGCTTTCCCGATGATAAAGTGCGACAAATACGAGGTAAAAACGAGGCGAATTTTTTTTATTTACGAGGTTTTTTTAAGTGTTTATTATACGAAGTTGAAAGGCGTTTTTCCCATATCGATTTTTGGTTATTACGGATATTTTCCTATCTGTGTTGTTATGAAGAACTGTTCGTGAAAATTATTTGCTCTGTCTTGCTGTTTATATTTTCATTCTTTTGAATTTGCTAACTTTGATTCAACATTGCCACAGTTTATTTATTTTTTATTATTATTTTATTATTACTATTCTTTTTTTTTATTTCTATTATTTTTTAAATTTTAAGTAAGAGATGACTGATAATTAGTTATTATGTTACTCAGACAAGCTCCTGGCATACATTTAATTGCCGTGTTTGAAATCTAATTACAAATAAAGGATCTTTACTATTTATGTTACAAACAGATATATTTTTCTTTTGTAAGAAAAAGTTAGGAATCTATTATTGATCCCAGAAGAGCATTAGAACTCGCGCCCTCAATATTCCAGGAGGCTGTGCTATAACCTCCTGGAAGGATCACTCCTTAGTGCAGGTCCCGCAGACGAGGGTCCTTTAGTTCCCCAGAGCAGCCCCACCACACGATAAGGCCCCTCTAGTTCAGTGATCGGCAAACTACTGCGGTCCGCGCGGCAGCTTAGCTCGCCCTTCTTGAGCGGTTCCAGGTATATGGAAATTGAAAATTGAATTTGAAACTTCTTGAATTCCAGAATTAGCATTTTGAAAATTTGAAATTTGGATTCAGTGAATTTTTGCGATTTATAAGAGTCTGAGAAACGTATAAAAAAAAAAAAAAAATTGATTCAAAATTTCCTTATACGAAGTTTCTTCAAAACATTGATTTCAAGCTTTTTAAGTACATTTTTAGATTCATTTAATCGCAAAAAATTCACATATTGTGAATTTGAAACTTTTATATCGCTAATATGAATATTTGAGGAAAAAGTTTGCCGATCACTGAGTCTAGTTCGTCTTTTCCAGAGCCCTCGTCCGATTAGACCCTTAAGCCCTCCCACCTACTTCAAGGTCTCGTGATCCCCAGGGAGGGTATTTTTCAGTTACTGATGTATTTTCAAATTCAGTCACTTTTCCCGAAACCCCAATCATTTTCTTCGGAAATTTGATCACTTCATTGTTAGTGTATAAACTTCAAGACTGAAATTAAGAATTCTTCCAAATTTTAAACCTAGTTAATAGTTCAGTTTTCAAGAGGGTCGAGTTTCCAAAAATGTATTCAAACCTCATTTTCATTAAGAGGCAAATTACACCGGTCAACAAACAAAATTTTTGTTTTTGCGTATGGGCTTTACTTAATATATTTTGGTTATATAAGCAAGTATATATAAAAGAATGCAATCACAAATCGAAAATATTTGCTTTTTAGGAAGTTATAGCAATTTGACCATTTTTCAGTTTCGCGCCTAATTAATGTCGGTCTTGGCGCTATCGCTGTCGAAAGAAAGTTATTAAAATGCTATTAACTGCAAATCAATATATGGAATATGAATGGGAAGTTATTGGAGACTTCAGGATGACGTGTTTTTTGACTGGAATGCAAGGTGGATATACTAAATACTCTTGTTATCCTTGCCTGTGGGATAGTAGAAATTTAATGATGCCGCTCACTACCGCCAAAAACATTGACCTGTACATACTGAGTACGAAGCTGGAAAATGCAATATTAAACGGGAATCAATTGTCGATCCCAGAACTAAATTGATGCCGTTATTGCATATTAAATTGGGTCTTATTAAACAATTTGTAAAGGCTCTTAATCATGAGTCTCAAGCTTTCAAATATTTGAAGAATTTTTTTCTGAAGCTTTCACAGGGAAAAATTAAAGCTTGAATATTTGTGGGACCTCAAATAAAAAAATTATGGATTGTAATATTTTCCCGTAGTTACTTAGCCATGAGGACCAAAGAGCCTGGAACAGTTTAAAGGCAGTAGTTCATGTTTTTCTTGGAAACCATATAGAGCTGAGAATTATGACGAGCGGATCACTGACATGATTATACATTTTTCCATCATCGGATGTAGAATGTCTCTAAAGATGCACATGTTACACTCTCGTTAAGATAAATTTAAAGAATATGGCAGCTTATTCGGAAGAACAAGGGGAACGCTTCCATCAGGGTATAATGCACTTAGAGAAACGTTACCAAGGCCAGTATACTGAAAGCATGATGGGGGACTATATTTGGGGGTTAATAAGAGGTAACTTCTACTGAACATGACAGGAAAAGTAGAACTGTTCATTTTTAAATATTTGGACTCTATTTTAAAACTTGTATTACAAGAATTAATCATAAATTGATGTTTGTGTATCTTTTAATAAATCATCTCTGTGTCCATTTTTATGTATTTTTATGGATTTGAATTTCCCATTTTTTACACATAAATGCAAATTCAGAAATATTTCATGTTCTTATTCTTATTTCCAGTTATACAAGCAATAAAAATAGCGTATGTATAACTCGTCGCAAAAATGCTGTAGACCGGTGTTATTATAGGATGTTTAGATTTAGATAAGGATGTTTCGAGTATTACAAAAATAAGCAACTTAAAAAGTGTTGGTCTAAACATTCCAAACAATGCATTACCGAATACTGAAGGTGTGCTTTTTCCAGTCGAACATATGGTTACATAATTGGATATGAATGATATTCAAACCATCCCCTGCAGGATAAATGAGTTTAGCAATGTGTTACACAATTTATATTGAATTCGTATTTTTCAGGTATCAGATTGACGGCTTGCAATGAATTTCCCACCGTTCGGAGGCCACTTTCCTGGTACTATACCAAGTATCCACCAGTTTGCGACTGATGGATCTGGGGGTGCAAGTGCTCGCTACGCGAATCACTTCCCTAATCAGCCTCCAATTGGAGTGCCGGTTATGGGGAAGTACCGACCAGAAGCCAACAGTGTACAAACTGCCCAGTCCCAAGTGATGATGAACAACAAGTCCTCCTATCCAAATAGTAATATTCATCACTACGCAAACGTTACGTACTCTCAAGCTCAGCCTGTTCAACAACGCCCTTCAAATTCACCTGGCATGCAAGAAAAGCGATCCTATCATCAGGTATATTCACAAATCCTCTTTATATTTCATTCAGAATAAATCTTACATCCTAAATTCACGGAAAAAATTGCAACCATGTTTTATAAACGATTCCATTGTTCAACAGGCGACAGAAACAATAAACCAGCAAGATGTCTGCAATCTCTTGCAGGACAAGGACAAGAGCAAGGACAAAAAATCAGAAGATCAGCGAAATGGTGAGGCTGCAACAAACGGCCAACAAGACTACACGATGCATCAGCATCATCAACAACACGCTCATACCCAAACGCCAGCTACGATGCCAGCAACGTGGCAATCGCTCGCCACTCCTGGTTCGACCGTCGCCGACTACCTGAGTCATTTACCTGCTAGTACTTTACCTCTCAGCTTACACCATTTCCTTAAGTACTCTGCGGAGAGTATAAAAAAAGAATCCGAAATGGCGCAAACCACGTCGGTTGCTGTTGCAACTACGACAACTCCTAATATCATGATGTCTCCCAACAATAAGAAGAAAAAGAAGAAGAAGGCTCCGAAGGAGAAAAAACCACGTCCAAAGCCAGGAGAAATTCGTCTGACAACCGCCTTAGATGGCTCGACCTTGTACTGCTGTCCGGAATGCCACATGGCATATCCAGAAAGGGATCTTCTAGAGCAACATCTCCTGGGTCACACACTTGAAAGAAGATTCGTCTGCGACATTTGCGGTGCTGGTTTGAAACGAAAGGATCATCTGACTCGTCACAAGCAGAGTCATAATCCTGAGAGACCTTATGTTTGCACAGTGTGTCTTAAGGCTTTTAAAAGAAAGGAACAATTGACGTTGCACTTTGTTATACACTCGGGAGAGAAGAGACATGTCTGCACGGAGTGCGGAAAGGGATTCTACAGGAAGGATCATCTACGTAAACACACCAGGAGTCATATTGCTAGACGAGTTAAGGCTGAACTCAGTCAAAATGCTGGTAAGCTTAGGAAAACTCAAGCTTTTATTTCATACGTTTCAGTTCTTGGTAGGCATATCTGAAGAGAGGGATTTGGAAGATTTTCGATAAAGTTTAGATATGGACCATTCACAAACTACGTTACCAATTTCGGGTCATTTTTTAACCCGTCGTCCACCCTCGCTGACAACCGCAGCTCGGTTTAAACTCCTCCGATTCCAAGTCACAATATATTGAATTTTTAACGGTATAGTGGGGTTTTTAACTATAGAGATGAACTTTTAATCTATAAAGCATCTATTTTCAATCAAAAATGAAATAGTCAAAGAAGATGAATTGTCAACACAATACATGAATTGAGCTGCCGGATCGAAGAAGGGCACATACACTCATTTCGCTGGGAGTGGGGAGGCCTGTAGCCGCTCGGGTTTGAGCGACGTTCACGGGCCTCCCCACTCCCAGCGAAATGATTTTATGTGCCCTTCAACAGAGGGATGTATTTCGCATTTTCACGCGTTCTCCTTTTTTGAAAACGAACACTATTTTCCCCCTTCTGAGTTGTGAAAAGTGCGGGATTCGTCCCTGTGTTGTAAAAAAAAGTTTAGGTGCTTATTGCCATATCCTAAAAATTTGAACTTGAAATTGTATAATCCCAAACACTTTATCAATTTGGAATTATTATAATTATAAATTGAGAATTATTCCACTTCAAATCCTTTCAATTTGAAAATGTCCAAACCGTTGAATCTGAAGTTATTCAATTTTGAGAGCTTCCTATTCGAAATTTTTCAAACTAAAACTGAAATCATCGAAAATACTGAAATACTCCAATTTAGAACGTTTGCAAATGGAGATTTTCTTTCAAAATGTTAAAATCCAAAGTTAACTGAAAAATTTGCATCTTTGACAGATTTTATTTCGAACTTATTCACTTTCAAATTGAAAGAGCTTGAATGGTTGTTGTCCTATTTTAAATTTTGAATTAAAGATGGTTTGATTGAAAACAGAATTTAGAATTGCATTATTTCAGAATTAAATTTGAAAAAAGGGACCAGCTTGAATCGTAAGTATTTGAAGTGGAATAATTCGCAAAATAGAAAGGTTCACAATTAAAAAATTTCAGGTAACAATTAGGACAATAGGATGAATGGAAATGGAAAATATTTCGAATGTTATCCTTTCTGAACAAATCCCAAGATTAGAACAATGCAGAGTTTATGAAATTTTCGGAACTGAACAATTTCCAGTTCAAAATTTTGAAAATAGGATAACGAGCGTCAAGGCTCTTTTAATTCGGAATTGAATTACTTTGAATTAAAAGCTGTCAAAGATGCAAATTTTCAAATGGACTTTGAATGAAAACACGTTCGGAAAATTTTTGATTAAAAACGTTCCAAATTGAATAATTTCATATCGAAATTTGAGAAACAGGACAATTCCAAGTTGAAGGACACAGTGATTCTCATTTTAAGAACGTTAAAAGTTTAATGATTCCAGAATAAAATTTTCGAAATGGGATGATTTCAAATTGAAATTATTCGAAATTTGAAGATAGGACAATAAGCACTTTAACTTTTTCATTTTGAAATTGCATGAGCTCGAATGAAAATCTGTGTCACTTGACACGTCCACTTTTTTTACTTCTATTACGAAATGATAATAAAATATGAGAAATAGTAAAAATAGTCCGATATTCGCGATTCAAACTTTGTTGTAAAGCTAATAACAGTAACATACCAAATAAGTGAAAATTGGTTGAAAATTTTGCGAAATGCAAGAAGCTGCATTTGCGTGAAATTTATAGGTCTTAAACGATGCCCGTAAAAATTTTAACCCGTGTCATATATCTCTCCCTAGACTTCCAAAGCTGGCGCATTGATCGCATTTACAAGACAATCTTTGCAAAATTTTCTATCAGCTTATGTAAATTCAAAGTCCTTCAATAATTATCAGTACAACGAATAGCAAAAATCGGACCCTTTTTATTTCTATTACGAAACGATAATGAAATAGCAAAAATTGCAAAAGTAGCCCGATTTTCGCAATTCGAACTTTGTTGTAGAGCTAATAACAATAAGGTATCAAATATGTGAATTTTCAAAAAAAAATGGATCAATCTTCAATGAAGGAGATGAATTTTTAACATAGAAGTCCATTTTGAACCAGCTAGTTATGTTTTCGACAGAAAAGATGAATTTTCAACGAAACATGTAAAAGTTAATATTTTAATCTAACAATATTTTGATTTGAATCTTTTGATTTGAAATAAGTTGATTTCACGAAAAATACTATTTTTCGGCAAAATAGATAAATTTTCAACCAAAGTGAGAAATTTTCGCCAGATAGTTGAGTTTTTAACTAAAAAGTAGAATTTTCAACCAGAGGAGATGAATCCTGTACCAAAAATAGTTACATTTTTTTTTTTAACACTATTAATTCAGTTCGAATCCAAGCGAAAACCCGAGAAAGAAGGGAAGTTGTTTGAAAAAAGTCCAGAAAAGAAGAAATGTTGAAAAAAGGGGAAATTGAGAAAAGAGTTTGAAAAAATGTCTACCTTAGGAATACGATTTTGAAACTTATTATATTACGTAGTATTCAACTTTCCTTTTGCGATGCCCCTTACTATCTAGCATTCAAACTTCAGATCCTATGTATTGAACAACTCGAAAGCAGTCAATTCAAGTACCAAAGACTTAACTCGTAAAAATCTATCAGCAGGGTTGCGACTTGACCGGGAATTTGATTAAAAACCGGGAATTTACTTGACGCAACCTAGACTATTAAAAATTCTACCGGAAAATTCCGAGAAATGACGGCTTTCTTTTTATGAATCAGAAAGACATCTTATTATTTGAGTTAAAGAATGTAACGCTCTTCGAATCTGATTCTCAAGATATTTAAATATATCTGTACGTCATGAGAGGAAGAATTAAAATTTTTTTCCTTTATAAAAAAAAAACGTTTTGCAAATTTGTTGCTCTGTGAGATTTTTTTAGATGATTCAAAGTTGGTAATCGAATTGATGATAGCCCAAACCCACAGAAAGAATAATTATCTTCATTTCAAAAAAAAAAAATGTGTTTTTCACGTCTTATTTGCTTTTCCTCATTTACCTGACTTGGGACAGGGAATTTTTTACATGGAACGTGCACTTTTTAAACTAGTTATAATTTGGATTTAGAAGAGAGGGATTTAAAAAAATCGTTCCTCCATTCAGAATTCGTCGCGATTTTGAAGTTCTCTCTTCTTAATTTCAAATAAATAAAGTAATGTAAGCAGTCCTTAGAGTAGGAGTAGTATTCCGAAGAAGAAATATCCCTGAATTATGATGGAAAGATGGTTTACATTGTTCATTGCAAATTCTTGATTTTTGTGTTAAAAAATTAATTACTTGTTTAGAATTTAAACTTGTTTGTTGAAAATCCGATTTTCTTGTTAAAGTTGCATTATTTCGATTCAAGATTCCCCTCTTGTTGAAATTATAACTACTTTGTTGAAAATCAAATCATTTTTTTTGGTGAAAATTCAGGTATTTAGATGAACGTTGACTTTTTAGTTTGGGAATGAAACTATTTCTTTGAGAATGAACTTCCTGGAAAATTTGCCTTTTCTGTAGAAAATTAATCTTTATGGTCCAGGGTGGCCGCTGGACCGGGAAACCAGGAAATGACCGGGAATTTGGATGGTGACCGGGAATTTCCGAAGGTTTAAATGAAATTCGATTTTTTGCGAAAAAAATTGGTTTTAATGATATTATGACTATTCATTTGGAAATTGAATTATTTCGCGAAAGGTTCCTTTTTTTATTGAATAATGATATTCTCTTTTTTTTGTGTTTGAAAATTTAACCCTTTTGTTGGTAGTTCGTCTTCTTGATTTGGAAATTCATGTATTTTGACTTGAGAATTCATCTTTTTGGTAGAAAATTCAACTTCTTGATCTAAGGAAGTTCATCTTTCTCTTCGAGAATTCAACAATTTTGTTGTGAATTCGTCATTAATGAGAAAATTCAGTTAACTATCTTCTTTTTTTACTTTTCAATGAAGTTTAATTATTTTGTACAAAATTCGACAAGTTTTTATGTGGGCAGGTATTCAAGAATATTTACAGCTCCTGCCCCACCCCATAAAACTGTGGCTGGTTTATATTTAATTTTCAAGAGCAGAAACTCGTTTCTTAATTGTCTTCAGTAGACAGACTCGAAAGGACCCACTTGTGCTTAATGCTCCCCTAAATTTGCGTTTATTTTTTTAATATTTCACAAAAAATGTGTTTCAAATATTCTTTTTTGTAAAAGTGACAATTTTCAATGTAAAAGAATCTTTAGTCGACTGAGCTACATGAGTATATCAGGATAATAACGTTATATTTACTCTTTAAACTTGCCTCGAAATTCAATTTTAAAAATTGTTTGTTTTGATGAGAATTCTTATTTTTTGGTCCTTACACTTGAAAGTTTTTCTCCTTATTCCAGATTTTTCTTTAATGAAACTGAATTATTTTGTATAAAATTCTACTAGCTCTTATTTGTGTAGTTTGGAAGAATTTCTAACAAATCCCTGCAGGAGACTGTGACCTCCTCAGTGTGCAACTCAACCAATAATAATTCGTTTACCATGATAAAGCGTAAACGAATTACGCTTACCCTAAAAGGGATTCGGCTTAATGGTATGATAATAATGATGAAAATATTACGCCAGAACCCTGTGATCTCGTTTTGTTTACAAAACGATTTCCTGTTGTAAAGTTGTAATTTAGTCACTAGTAATATCAAATAAACAGATGTTTTGAAACGCCTAAAAGTAATAACTATCCTTTACTGCAAACCATTTTTCTGATAACCGGGAAATTTTTTTTGATGACCGGGAAATGACCGGGAATTTTTTGCGTCGGAAGAAGCGGCCACCCTGTGGTCAAAATTTTATCTTTTTGCCTAAAATACATCTATTCATTTGAACATCCATCATTATACCTGAAAATTTGTCAGTTTGGTTGAAAATCAATTACTTCAACTGAAAATTTAACTGTTCCATTTTTACTAAAAAATTGATCTTTTCTTTACAGTTAATAATTAAAGTTATACAGTCAAACATTTTTCGATTTAGTCGAGCATTCATCTGGTTGAAAACTCTTAATGTTTGGTTGAAAAATTGTATTTTTTGGTTGGTAACTAATTTTTTTTTTAACTTGAACTATTTCAGTTAAATTTTCCTCATTTCAGTTAAACAATCGTCTTTCTGGTTTAAAATTCAACTACTTCAGTTACTAATTTACATTTCAATTATATTCTTCGTCATTTTGTGCATAAATGTAATAATTTGTTCGACAGTTTTTTTTTGTTATAAGTAATTTTCTTAACTAAAAATTTAACTTATTCCAATTGAAAATTCCATAGTTTAAAAAAAAATCTATTTGTTCAGTTAAACATTTTTTTCCAATTTAAAATTTGAGTGATCAAAATTTCATTCAATAATCTTTTTCAGTAAAAGTTTATTTATCTGTTTGAGTACTCAACTCCTTCAGCTAAAGATTCTTTTTATTATTATAAAATACTTATGCTTGGTTTAAAATTGGTTTTTAAACTAAAAATGTTACTGTTCCATTTTTGGTTGAAAATGATTATTTTTTTACTTTGGAATTCGACTATTTTGTTAGAACATTATATTTTTTCTGGGAAAATGATTATTTCTATTTGGAAATTAATCTTCTTGTTTGAATATTCACCTTCATGGTTGGAAATTGAAGTGTCCCAGTTAAATATTTATCTTTATAATGTTATTTGAAAATTCATCACATTGGTTGAAAATCGAACTATTTTGTTGGGAATCTGTTTTCTTTTCTTATCTTAAATTGATTTTTTAAATTGTAAGTTCAACTGTTTCAATTTTCGTGAAAAAATGATATTGATTTATTTTGCAATGTTGCAGGATGTTTGGAATGAACGTCATGAATGGAAATAAATGTTCGCGTTTTGCGACAAATATAAATATGTTACTCCTAGTTGACCGGGAAAATTGAAAAACATGACCGGTAAGAACCGGAAAATGACCGGGAATTTGAAATCGTCCGCCGAATCGCCACCCTAATCAGATATATTGAACAGTTCAAGAACCTGTGCATTCAAATACCAAAAATTTGACTGCTGCAATCTAACCAATTTCTTTTTCCTAGCAGGAAGCCAGCAGAACCAACAACAAAACAATGTGACGAGTATGCAAACAACAACAGTGACAACTTCTTCTGTTCTCCCAGGCGGGCATCCCGGGCCTCTTTTGTCCTGAGCCCCGCCACCTGGGAACTTTCAGGTTCCCCATCCCAACATTATTCATCAACACACACCACATGGGCTGCACCATCATCACTTGACGGCAGTCAATGTAGCGCACCAATCGAGTGTTACTTCTCTGGCCACGCCAAGTCACTATCAAGCGCATGAGCTCAGCTTTTTAGGGCACGTCAAAGACTTCTGAGAGCACGGGAATACCTCGACTAAGAGGTAACAAGACTTCGAATGACAGAAAGCTAGGGGCGGATTCTCTTACGCTTTTCGCGGTTCGTAAACTTCTCACTCAGGGAAAATTCTATCGCCTTCCTCACTGGCTTCATTCATGAAAAAAGCGAGTTTGATTCGGCGAAACACATAGCTAGAGGATTGAGGATAATATCTTGTCCTTGAAGACGTTAACCGCAAAAGCGTATACGTGGGAGAAGCCAAATTTTTTCCTTTGAAACTTAAGATAGGAGTGCGACTCGTAGAGTCTGCTTGTACTTGCGTGCGAGAGACAAAACATATTTTTATGGTAACCCAAGACAAATATGAGAATTTAACTCAAGCGCGAATAACGCTGTTATGAAGAAATGATTGTCTTCTTTTATTCCAAGCAATAAGGAAATTGTTGTGCCCAGAACTTTTGCAGGAAACCGACTAAGCCATCAGAAGAAAGGTACTTCAATACTTTATTCCAGTCATGTTCTTGACTCGCAAATAACATTTCTAATGTTTTTATTAACGTTTGAAGCCAAAAAATACGAATTCAAATAGTTATGTTATTACAGGAATTACTTCATATTTTAGCAAAAAAAATACTGTTCATATGTATTTTTAATCATGCAAATTGATTTGTTTCATAAAATATGCAATACTGACCTATTTTTTGTTTATTTTTTATACCAAGCATCATTGTTAGTTTCCTAGGGTTATGTTATTCCAAAACACAAAAAAAAGCGATAAATTAGCTAAAGTTGTTGACGAAATATTCAAATCAAATATATCGTGCCGCGCGCTACGCCTCTTCTTCATTCTTCCTTCTTCCCCCACTCCTCGGATACTTTCGAGCGCTCAGCAGTTTGGAGTCATGTTTGAAAACATTTTTTAACGCATTTAGCAACATTTCACTGGAAAACCAAGATATACATTTTGTTTTGCTTTAGTTAAAGTTTCAAAATCCGTTTTGAAAATTGAAATCGGACCATCGGTGCACCATGCAGACATTTTGCAATTAGTAGCATTGAATAATTGAAATAGCAATTACGAAGAAAGTTATTATCTTACAGTGTCCATTCTTTTTAACACTTATAGAACATCGAATTCGCTACTTTTTTACCAAAGCCCAGTCATAGAAATTCAAAATTAACAAAGATCTGATCAGGTCGATCAAGGGCTTATTTTATTTGTAATTTAATTGCCTATAGCTAAATATTGATTCCATTAAGATTACTCTGATACTTTTATGTTATAAATAAAACAACTAAAAAAGTGCAATTTTTCGGCTTTAAACGTTCATAAAAACATTTGACATGTTATTTGCGAGTCGAGAACATGACTGGAATAAAGTATGAAGTACCTTTCTTCTGATGGCTTAGTCTGTTTCCTGTAAAAGTTTTTGGCACAAATCACTTATTGAATAATCCCTGTTGCTTGGACTATGTTGCGTAACTGCTTGTCCTAATGATATGAATTAAATCCATTCTTATAAGGAATGAAAAGTTGACTTGAAATTTGAACTTTGACAACTTTTGATATACTGAAAAGTGGCGTTTTAAAATAAAAAGAGGACTTTTAGTTTTCTACAAGTAGAAAGTAATGTGATTCATTTTCGAAGAACTCTTCATTCTAGCTTTAGCTGATTATTTCAGCATAGTGATAAAACGATGAAGCCCAGGCTAATGAAAATCTCGAAACACCCTGACTGCTTTTGTCAATGATTTTATCAATCATAGTTTTATTTGTCGATATTAGTTTTTCGGAAGTAGGTGCTTTCGAATCACACTTTTCGACAAAGCCTTAAGCACAGTACCATAAGAAAGAAGACGTGGCAATATTCTACATTCGAAAAGAAAAGACAGGAAAATGTTCTTTTGCATTTTCTTCTCATTTTATATACAAGGTTGATGACAGTATTTTATATTATACGACTAGTTCAAAATTTTTGTCCTGCCCACACGCAGATTATATTTATGTATATGTTTTATACTCCTCGAGTGAACTCCAAGAGTTTCTCTTTTTTTTTTATATCGTTTTTTCTTTACATTGTTTTGTCATTTTATACATATTTCTACGTGTATTTTTCACTAAGATCTCTAATTTTTGTTGAGCACTGATTACGCTTTTAAGGTTCCTAGGTGTATGAATATCTTTTAAAGTGCATTCCGGCAGAATGCAGTCGAAACACGAAATCAGTATGGCTCATTTCGATAAGTTTAGGTATCGTTTAGAACGTTGTAGCCACATTGCAGTGCCTAATTGTATCACGGTAACAGTATTCTCCCGTTTGCTTATTTTTCATACGGCTGTGCGATGTCACTACGCGGTGAGCAAAATTTGACTGACGTGTAAATGGTTTTCTAGCAGTAAATACAGATTTCAGATAACAGCAAGGTTGAAGAGAAGAGAGTAAAATTGCAAAAAAACATTCCCGGTTAGGAGAAATTAAGAGACATGAATTGATATTAATTTTCGTAAGGTTTTGTGAAAGAGCTCGAATGCTTCCGATTTTGTCGCTTCCCCGTACGTGTTATGACACCATGTGGTCAGGTTTTGTTCGGCGTGATTCTTAATTGAGTATATGTTTCTACGTTTAATCAATGATACTACGTTTAGTCGATGATGCTAAGTTTATTCTATAGTATTAAATTTAGTCGATAAAGCTTAGTTTAGTCGTTAATACTCATCCTTAATGGACCAGTGGTTGTGATTGGTCTAAATCTCAATCTCAGTTACAAGTAGGCTTCTTAGCTGTGCCATTATTTGTCGAGTATCATAATGTAACCTTCTTGCCATAATCTCATCGTTTGAGAACTTTCAGAAGCTGTGTTGTATTTTCCTTTGCCGTAAACTTTGAGTATTATAGATTACACACACTATACGGGAAGCAGTAATGGCAACTATGTATTGTATAAAAAGTAAACTGTACTTGTACACAGTTGCGCTTAGGAGAATGACGCGAGAAATTACGATCTTCCCCCGATAGAGTTTTTTATTTTTTTACGCTTATTTCAGATTATAGCTTTAGAAGTTACAATTTTTGTTAAATTCTAGTTTTGTAGGGTTTATTTACGTTAAGCTAGAATTATAAATAATTCCTTTTTAGATTTATTTGAGGCACTGAAAATGACAACTGGATAAAGTTAAAAAATGAAAGGCCTAGGTCATGGGGTCAGAATGATTTGACATTTGGGTATACTGGTGGTCAGTTGGTCGTGGGGCCTAAGGCATGAGCTTTGGACCCACTCCGTCTATTTGCGGGTTCGATTTCCGCCTCGCACTCTGGAGATGTGTTATGTAAAGATTCTCAAAA
>WSXT02192199.1:0-19652 GCA_011762715.2 Neuroterus valhalla
GTATAACATTTATCTATATAATCAATCTTATTCATGACTACCGTCATGTTGCCTTTATCGGCTCTAGTAATAACAATTTCTTTGTTATCCGGTATAAAATGTTTTGTATTATTACCAAGAATATCAATTTCTGATCTGATGTTACTGCTATAGCTTCTATTTAAATAATTCGATAGCCTGTTAGATATATTGGATCTAAATACAGTAATTTTTTCAACTGGTATGAGACTGATTTTCTTTTCGAAATTAGTTAAGGTGTTCTCAATAAATTTACATTTGTTGATGCTATTAGTACAAAATTTGTTTCCTAGACTTAAAAAAAAACCTATATCGTCAGGAATGTATTTATCTGATAGATAAATTACCTATTTTTTATTAGGATTCTTTGTACATTTAATATTATAATAGGTTTTCTTCAACCATTCAAACTTTGAGATGGAATCTTTGATAATACCTTTTTCGAGAACATCAAACATTATTCTTTTGTTACATAAGAAACTTCTTTCTAGTTCGTCGATCATGTTAAGGAGATCAAGGATTTATTATTTTCCCTGAAGAGGCTCCATTTCGTGGAGCGAAAGCTCGTTTTTGAATAAACTCACAGATTAGTAGATCAAAACATACCGACTACGTATTATTTACTCTCTGACCAAAAACTCTACATCTAACAATATTTATAATTTTCATTTTATTTTTCAAAATTGGAACGAAAACTACGCGTCCAATGGGAAACATTAAAATAAATTAAGAGATATTTTCCGAGTCAGTAACTTTTCTCTCTCAATCTTCTGTGTTAGCCTTAGTCTTTTTTTAAAAAATTTTAATATTTCATTCTTACAGTTATTTTTCCTGATAGAAATGAAAACTACAAATCCTGTTGAAGAAGTTGATAACACATCTAAAGATATTTTAATTGTTCAAAAGTCCATTTTTTCATCTTTTATATGCTTTTTTAGGAATGGTGCAAACATCAATCTTTATTTATCTTTATACTTATTTTAATATCTTGCATTTTTTGTCTGAAAATTCTCATTTTTGTTTATATTCTTGAATTCTGAATATTCTAAAACTCTGACAATTTTGTTTTCTTAAAAAAAATTGTGAGGGTGTATTGTTTCACTTTCTACCTACAACAGGAAATCGTACTTTTAATTTTTGAGTCTGGAAAAAAAAGCCAAAACATTTTTCAGAATGCTCCCCCTCTTATATTTTTGATCCAAAACAGACGGTTAACAAACTCGACTTGTATTTTTGGTCCTTCAAAATGTTTGCCAAAGGGCAATTCAATACGATTAGTCTTTCAAAAGTTATGGAGTATACAGACGACGACGTAAACAGAAAAACGGACACCGACTTAAAAACTACTCTTTCGGAATCAGGAGGTCTCAAAACGTAGAGATTTCATACATTCTGCGAAATTCGATTTTCACATCAAACCAATACCTTCTCATCATGATTGTGGCGTGTAAAATTAATGTTTTGGGTTGAATATCTATATTTATTATTTTAAACTCAACAACTTGTTCATAAGTTGAACTCTTTTGTTGAAGCTGAAGTTTCTTGGCTGAAAATCTATGTCTCCTACTAGTTTCTTGGGGAATAAACTGTGGTATCCACATACGTTTCTTCTACATTTCAAAGATATGACTCGTTACTTGGACGCAGAGAATTCGTTTAGTATGATTCCCGAAAATGAAGTACACTGTTATCATGAAACTTCACTCGTAGGTGCCGGCTAAACGTGCTGCTAACGCCTGTCTACAATGTGGGCCGTATGAGTGATAGGGGAGCAACTGAACTTGAGCGTCACCGTTCCACTCTTCAGCCTTATTGTTTTGACAGTTCACAACGCGTCTATTAAAGTGTCATCCCAAAAACAACGCCTCAATCAGGATCCATAAGCTTGTTCTCCTATCCGAATTTGCGGATATGATATCCTTCAAAATAAATTTTGTCACGTTCACGGACGTTGAGCAATCGCATATCGCGAGCACTTCGTTACCGGGTATTTATCTTCAATTTTTTGCCAAGTTGGAAGATTCAATAGTCTTTTTATAGTTCCGTTCCTCGTACATCAACCGCTATTCAATCAAGGTATCTTGTTCTAAGCCCGGCTACAAACCATCCCTGAGCACCAATCGCGTCGACTGGACTTGATGGATGGATTCGATCTACGGTGAAAGGATACCCACTCAAAGATCTCTGAATTCTGATACCAGCCGCTGGAGGCGGATGACCCGCAAACGCAAAAAAGCACGTTATCTTCCGTCGGCACACGTTGATCGATTCCGGTTATTTACCCTCCATACGAGTAGAGATATTCCAATGGTTTGTCAAGGTAAACATACCCATCCAACACTTTCTAGTGGGATGGCAATTATCCCTTGCATGTTTCACTGCTCGTTTCTATCTGACATACTTTAGGCACCATAGGCGACATCTTGAAAAATCATCCACTCTTGAAACGTTCAAATAAGACTTTATGGACTGACGGTTACCGTTGTCCTAGATTGAATGCATCAATGTGTCCCTGGACACATCGTACCTTTCCACTATTGCTCTTTTACTCACCCTTAGTAGTAGGAATGACCTACAGCTTAAGGTGGGATCCGAACCACCAAGAACACTAAGAACCAGATGTAATAGGTACGAAGCTTATGCTTTAGCTCCCGCGTCCAGATAACTACTGTTTATTATTGTTATCCTCACAAAAATTAATTTTGAAAATATTATAAATAGGTGTGATCAAATGGCATTTTTGAAGTTCTGGTATGATATCCATTTCATTGAATTATATACGTTCCTTCTTTCCTTTACGGTACACGCCGTCCTTGTTGTTGATGATAACAATATTGTGATCCTAGTTGGACGCTCCTCAAATGTCCCAGTCGGGCATTCACAAAGCGATTCAGGGATGATCTAATGGAATATCCCCAAGTTGGGACATTTTCACGATATGATACTCAGCTAGAGCTAATTTTGGGAAATTTTTGGGCCTTACTTTTTGTCTTAAGGGTTTTTCAGGCGTTACAATACCTATGACCCGAGTAAAAATGGTTCGACTCGGCTTCGACGCAATTTCGACTTGAGTTCGTCTTCAAGACGAACATGTCTTGCTGCGTTTCAAAATTTAGTCGAGACATAGGACATCGTCTTAGTTCCAAGGTTTGGCCCTATAGCATTACAAAATTGTTACAAAGGGATGAAAATTGTCATTTTTTATGAGGATATACTAAACGGTAAGCAGCATGCAAAAACTGACGAAAATTCCGACACATTCAACAAAAAATTATAATGGAAATAAAAGTCCTTATATGGATTGAGTCAATATATATATTGCATACAACTGTACAAAGTTGTTTAACCATAAATAGGAATTTGCTTTCATAATAACCAGGATGACCCTTTTCGTCGGGGCAGGTAGGTATACCTGCCCTGGTCTGCATGCAACCATTTTATTGCCTTGCCATGAAAAAATCGACTCAGGACATGAAAACTCGACTTCAAGTCGTAGAAATTCATCTTCAAGTCGTAGAAATTCCTCTTTGAGTCGTAGGAATTCGTCTTTAGGTCGGAGAAATTTGCCTTAAAGTCATAGAAATTCGTCTTCAAGACGAAGAAGTTTGTCTCAAGACGGGGAATAAAGTCTCGTTCCGTCTCAAAACTGAGACGTTGAATTTCGTCTTCACTTCGTCTCCACTACGACTTGATTGGGGCAATTCGAGTCGGAACCTAGTCGAAGCATTTTCACTCGGCGATACCTTAGATACAGAAAGGGATGGCAGTCGTTGGCCATGAATCGAAAATCGAACTTTTTTTCGCGCTTTCGAGTACACTAATTCATTATTGACACAATCAGTTTTTTTCGTGAGTGCTCGCCCGCTCGTCATTGGGCCAGGTAGGCATTTGTCGCACGGGATTCATGGAATCTCCACGTTTTGTGACCTCCTGAATCCGAAAAAGTAGTTTCCACCTTCGTGTCTGTCTGTCTGTCGTCGTCGTCGTTGTCGTTGTCGTCTTTATACTCCATGACTTCTAAAAGACTAATCGGATTGCTTGCCCTTTGGCACACATTTTGAGGAACCATAAAGACAATTCAAGTTCGTTAACCAGCTTTTTTTCATCCTCATCATTTTTTTCGCTGAAAACAAAATTTTTAGTTATGGTATTTTCAAAATTCAAAAATATAGAAGAAGTGAGAATTTTATCTAAATAACGCAAGATTGAAAAGAAAGTCAGAGAGAAAAAATGTTTCTTTTCCGGAGCTCTACAGTATCGTGAATAAAACTTTTTGAATTTTCTCAGAAAATAAAAAATTCAAATTCCGATCGCACAAAAATAATAAAAAATAATCTGTGAACTCGATAACTACCGGAAGAATGATCATATTCTATTGTACTTTCGCACCCATTTTTAGGGACCAAAAAGAACAAACGGGTTGGTTAACTAGCTCTTTTGGTTCCAAAATAAAAGAGGGGGAGCATTTTGGAAATTTTGTTGGACTTTTTTTCCAAGACAACATTGTCAGAGTTGTGGCATTATAAAAATCCAAAGAAATAAACGAAAATGGGAATTGTAAGACATGAAAATCAAGATTGAAAAGAAAGTCATGGAGAAAAAATGTTCTTTTTTGTAAACCTTATAAGATTGTGAATAAAACTTCTTGAATTTCCTCAAAACATCGAAAATTCCAATTTTGATCGTACAGAAAATAATGAGAAAAAATCAAAATTTTCATTTTGTTATTCAACCTTGCATTTGAATTCCTTGACCTCGAAAACCACCGACTGCAAGTTTTCGCGAGCGTCATGGCACTTTTTTGGAAATCGGTGGGCCATTTTGTTTTTTAAAATTTCGATTACATACTTGAATTCCTTGACCTCAAAAACTATATGATACCGATTTTTGCGCTTTTCTGTTAAAATTTCGATATATGGCCAACTTTTCGGGACCTCCAGACCACTGTGCGTTTGTGTAATCGTTTTGTATGAAGGTTTCTCCAGAGTTTTGTGATTTCTTTTGCAGGATACCTTCATCTCTGACGTAGAGTGCTCTATGAATGCGACAGTTGATGACCGGCTGGCCACGAGATGGGTGGTTGTGAGAGAAAGCATGTGAGTATCTGTTTTCGTAAGTGGTTTTTTTGTGAACTTCATGTTCTAATGTGTTATCAGATCTATTGTTAACTAGTGCGTCCAAAAAAGGAATTTTCCGTTTTGTTTAATTTCCATAGTAAAATGGATAGTAGGATCTAATCAGTTGACGAAATCGGAATACTTCCGGTTCTAGCTTTAATTGGTTATGATTTTAGTTTTCTAGACGCAAGTTGATGAACAGCTGCTTATGAGGTGAGTGGAAGTGAGAAAAGGCATGTTAGTAGTTAGTGCTTTTCCTGTAAACTTTGGCTTATGTAATATCAATTCTCCCATTAACTAGTAAGACCGAGAAAGGAAATTTTCATCTTCGTTTAGTTTCTATGCTGAAGTGGATATTAGTAGGTAATCGGTTGTTAAGATCGGAATACATAGGTAGATCATCAAGTCCATGTCTCTAAATGACGAAAGTTTTATCCACGTGAGGGCACCCTCATTCTGGTTTTGGCTCGAATTGGTTATGATATTCTTTTCCAGACGTCAGTTGATACACGGATGCTTATAATATGGGTGGTGGTAAGGGGAGCTGTTTAAGGTTTGAGTATCTGTTTGGGTAAGTGGGATTTTTGTGAACTTTGTGTTCTAATGTGTCATCAGATATATTGTTAACTAGTACGTTTGAGAAAAGCAATTCACGGTTTCGTTCAATGTTTATGATGAATTTCATGTAAGGATGTACTTGGCTTATGAAAATCGGAATGCTTGCGTAGTTCATATGAAACAAGTCTCTAAATGACGAAAGTGTCGTCCACCTGAGGGCACCTACATTCTGGTTTATGATTGAATTGGTTATGATTTTATGTTCTAGATATAGGAAAGATGTTAATTATCACCGGTGGAATTGAAGATCCCATCGCTGCCCTCAACGTTTGTTCGTAGAGGTTTGTTCGTAGAGGTTTGTTCGTTGAGACAGTGTTCTATTAAAGGTATAAGATCGAGGGCAGAGTTCTCCGAGGATTTGGTTATTTCGATTGTATCACAGATAAGTACTTTTGTGAAGAGGGATACTAGTCAAAACTCACAAGGATGTTCTGCGGTTGAATGTCAGTTCTTTGACGAAGAAGCATGCTAAACTGTAGGTTGGTAAGGTAATTGTGCTAACGATAGGTCTGAGTAGAATCTTGTTCTTTTAGATTTTTGGAAATCCATTAAGTATGTGCAATTGTAAAAAAAAAAAAATTTACATCAGGAATATTTCAATTTGTATGTGAGTAGAACTAAATGCTGAGGGTGTCAATAAAGGGCTACCTCCAAAAATTTACCATTCTCAAGCCTTTCATGACAGGTTCGAGGAAACCATTGAAGTAAGTGTGGTTCTCATCAACCGATAAATTACAGGCCTCGGGAAACCCCGTAATATAGTTTTATAATCCTACTGCAAAATTTCGGCGACAATTCAACGACATCTACGACCTAGGAAAAACCCAGGGAGACAATTGTAAAGATCAGACTTATGCTTATGCTAAGGTTTTTTGAAGGTAATTTGTGAGTCAGAGTGCAAAAGGTCGGACAGTCTCATGATCACCCGGACCGGGTTAATTTCGAGCGATAGTTTCTATGTAACTTGTAAAACAGATATTCAAATACAGACTCTTCTTATTTCTTTTAGATCATACAAAATTCTTGTGTTTACTTCTTTGTTGCATTGACCATGTTCCCATTGAAGAAAGACAAAGTCTTTAAGGCATGAGATTAGTTGGTACTAATTTAGATATCGTTTCCTTGTCAAGTTTAGAGTCATATAACAGGATTACTGTTTTGCTGTCTTTTGTTTTAGTAGGGTTCTCTCCAGTTTCTCGTATTTTTCCCCAGGTAAAATGTTTTTTCTCAATTAGTTGAATTTGAGGAGGAAAGTTGAGCTTAGCGTAGGATGTTGCCCATTCTTTGTCGAATATCTTCCATTTCTTTGGTTGGAAGAGTGTATATTGCGGATTTCAAATTAATGATAATTCCTTCTTTCGGAATTCTGAAGAAACCCTCTGCAAACTTATGTCTTTTGGACAGGGCCAAATCATTTCATATCTGAAAGGCTGGTTAGAGATGTTTTTCAATGCGTTAGTAAGCAGTGTCTGCTTTACGGGAAGTCAAATTTTGTCTTTTGCCCATGAGTGAAAATATCCTTGATCCTTTGGGATCAATCAACTTATATGCATTCTGATGTAGACCAAATGGCAGATTCGAGGCTATTTGACAGGAGCAGATAAAGTTGTGATAGTTAGAGTATAGTTTTACTGAATAGTTATAGTTTTACTGAAAGGAGGTCTTTCAATAAGTCCCAACGGTGGTGTCTTTGAACAATCACAGACGTCATAGAAAGCATATTTAAGAACTAAAAAAATCTAAAAAAGGACTACAAATAACATTGTCCGGGAATAAAATATTATTGGGATGCAAGAATACGGTATAAGGGATAAAGCTCTGATGCATAAATATTTCAAAACATTGTATGTATGGCAACACCTCAGGTCGCAATATGGACCATAGAGCCTTGATTTATGCACATTTGAGATTAAGGTTCAGAGGATAAATCCCAGTTTTATAGAGATTCTAGAATACGGTCTAGAGATGAAATACCCGATAATCACTCTGTGTCGTGACATGGAGGATAAAGCCTCGAACATTTGAGTACACAGTAAAGAGAGCAAATCTTTGTTCCCTGGACATATAAAAATTAGGTTCGGAGAGTAAATCTCTGATTGACACATGATGCCGTGATATCTAGGATGATGTTTTATTTATAAACATCAAGGAATAAGATACGCAGAGTAAAGCCATGTTCTATAATGAATATTAACATTATTATTATCATTATTGATAATATAAACATTCTAGAATACGGTCTAAAATTGAAAGTATTCATGAAACTTTTTGACCGCCATATAGATAGATGTATCTAGCAGTACTTTTTACCAATAAAAATAAGTGTGTATACTAGGCATGAAAAGAGGGGAGAGGAATATAGAGTGAGAACAAAGGGAGTGTGCGTTCCGAAGGTGCATTTATCACCGTAACGACCTGTCATTCACTGTGGTTGGCGATAACGAAGCTCCTTCATACTCCTCTGACGGAATCTGCATCATTTTTCTAACGTGTGACCGTGCATTATTCCTTCGTTCTGGGAGGGGAATTCGCACCTCCATCCCGCAGTTAACCGCGAGATGGTACATACGTCATTGTCCCACGGGCGCTTTGCGGTGGTAATTGTCATTTGATCCGAGCTAACCCGTAGGTACTACGCAGCTCTCGCCTGGCCTCTAGATTATCCTTGTACGAAATATCGATCATTTACAGACAAGTGCTCACCAGAAGATACCTTGTCTTCAAATCCAGTGAGACGTTTGCTTGTCATACCCTCTAAATTCTTGGAATGATCACCACGTTCTCATCTTTCGTATCCTTTTATTGATACGGACAAATCTAATGACCGTACTGCACAAAAAGTGGGAACACAAAATCACAAATGGCTTTTTCAACTTCATACGAAACGCTGTTACTTCTTTTTATCTTAAGCAAATACTAGTCCGTCCACTTTCATGTCCAACCAATCACTCAATTATCGACTCTTCACACTTGCTCAACTACTTTTATCGATTGCTTTTATTGCTTGGGAAAATTAACCATACACTGTATACACTTCAAGTGCTCCCCAAGCCTTGGCTTAACCTACCTTATTGAACCCTTTTCCAGATCGACAGCACGAGAAACTGTTCTGTTCAGTCTCAAAATTGCTGTCATCTATCTTGAGTTGAATAAATGATCCGCAAACGATCTCCATGGCTCAAATCTGCACAAGATTTTTTTCAATCCTTCCCTTGGTTATTGCCATGATCTGATCGAAAAGAACGTATCAACCGTTTCTTGCAGAGTTTGATGGAAGTCGTCCTCCGCTAACAATTTGGAACTCCACCGTTCACAGCACGCGTATTCATGAATTCACTCAGCTTCAGAAACAAGAATCTGCCAACGCTTTCGAGAATTCAGCCCCAATACGAATCACACCAGCAGCATTTTCTTTCTTTATTCATTCGATTGCAGACATGATGTCGACGATGTTGATCCATTTTCTGCCATCTACAACAAGATTGTCTAATGTATCATCTACTCTATTAAGGCTCCAATGTTATTCCACAGTTCTGTAAACTTAGTGCTAGTACCTTTTTTATAGTCTTCTCAGGCCGTTATCAAAATGAATGTTTTTTTAAAAACAATTTTGCATTTTTTTCCTCCTCCTGCTTTAATTTTTGCATTTCTCTCTTTGACTTGTATCTTTGCTATCCTGCTTTTGTTCCCTTATTCATTATTTGAGCTAGTACTTTTCTCACTTTTAAACCCTAAATATATAATTTTCTTCAGTATATTCGCTTTTTCTCTTTGAGAGCCATGCTGGATTCATTATTCTACCAAGCATCTGCAGTCTTTTTTCCCACAGCCGCAGTAGCTCAAAGTTAATATACACTCTTAGAGATGCTATCCCGTATTACTATTAATGATCCTCTCACATTTGTATTACCTTGTTTCGACTCACAGTATTCTTGATGATGACAAAGATATTTTTATTTACCTCTCTGTGGTATAGTGTTTGGTACTCCTGGCTTATAAAGGTTCTTATATGATAAATAAATGCTTTCTCCCAGCTTTATTAATGGTTGAATGGTTCAACAAGGAAGTGAGAGTTTTGCAGTTGCAAAATCTTAAGGGCTACAGGAAAACTAAATGAAGAAGCAAGAATCGCGATTACTGATTTCGGGATCAGAAAGCGTGAAAGACAATTCTTTGGAAGTGGAGACGTCCAGAGTTCAGATTCTGCGGTAGGATGTAGATTTTTGGCATCAACTTGCATCTATTTGCACTGTCTGCAAATTCTTTTTTGCTTATATTCTTAATCTGAGCTTGGTTCTCGAAATCAGAAAAAGAAATCCGACCCAAGTCCAGAGCTCCCCCTTTCCTCTTCTTCTTGGTCCTTTAAGTCTCTTATCTGCTTCAACAAAGTTAATCATACTGTTGGCTTTGCGTGTGCGAAGAGTATACATGTGCATCATTATATACCTGATTGAATCATCTGCAATGAATAAGTTTTTCTCCAAGCAGGAACAGATACATTTTACACCCTTCTTATTAGTTTCAGGGTTTTCATATTACCTCCTTGTACCTTTGCGCTGGACAGCAACCCAGCCATTCATACCTCCGAGTAGAACGATGCTTTATTCAGGTTTGCAAGTACCTTATATGAATTTACCGACCAAGAGGATGAATTCCTAATCTTATATAATGAATTATCAACAAAAGAATTGAATTTTTCACCAGAAAAGATCTCTTCAAAAGAGAATGCATTTTCAACAAAAAAAAACTCGAATTCCAAACAAAATGATTTGATATGGACCTGATTAGTTGAATTCCCAACCTACAAAGTTTTGAATGAAGAAGGACAAATTTCGAATAAGACAGTTCTACTTCCAATCAAAACGATAACTTGAGAAAAATTGACAAATTTTGAAACTAAAAAATCCAATTGCAACTGAGAGAGATTGCTACCTTCTCATAAAAGATAAGTTCTAATTAGGAAAAAACAATACAAATTTGAATCATACGACAAAATGTGGACTTAGAATGATACATTTTCCATAAAAAACATTGATTTTCTATCAGAAGACAAATTTATAGCAAACGAATGATATAACATTAATTTCCAAATTGAAAACGTGAGTTCTCAATCAAAAATGGAATAGTTATAACAGTTGAAATCTCCAAACAAATGAAAGAATAAATTCTTACAAAGTAGTTGACCTCGAGACTGAGTCGTTGTTTTTCTAACCCCAAAGTATAAATTCTCAATATAATATTAATAAAATTCGTCAAACAGTAAGGCTTGGGGACGAAAATGAATTGTTAAACAAAATCGAGGATTTTTTGCTCCTCCATGAAACACAGAAGGAGCTATAAGGTTTTTGGGGTTCCTGATTTCGAAATTCGAGTCGAGATTCAAAAATTCAAAATGGCAGACACTCTTCTGGAATTTTCGATGCACTTACTTGAAACGAGTACAAAGAGTTTTTTTGTGGTATCTGATTTCTAAAATGAAGCCGAAAATCAAAAATTCAAAATGGCGGCCAATTATCCAAAATTTACTATGCATTCACTTGAAAATGAGAAGTGCGGGGTTTTTCGGGTCGCTGATTTTGAAAATGGAGTCAAAAATCCAAAATTCCAAATGAAAGACTCGAAATGGTGGAAATTTTTTCGAAAAACGACTTTCCTCGAAATGAGGCAGCTCGGGGCAGCAAGTGGAAACGGTTTCGGAAAGCAAACATTTTTCCGCAATAGATTCATTGAATCCCGACACAGGAATTCGCAGGGGAAAAAATACTCTACGTGAACTTGTAAATCGGGTAGAAAAGAAGATACGTTTCTCACCTGAATTACATTGCACATATCTCAAACATGTTTGCGAAATATACATATTTATTTTTCCATTCACAATTTTTTTCCACCAAAATCTCACTAAACGTGTCGTCTTCATTTCCGATATCAGCGACCCCAAGGACCGTATATGAGTACTCGAAAGAAATGAAATATCAAGATTCTGTTTTTGTCATTCTGTTGTCTTAATTAAAATAACTTTGAGTTGCTTCAAGGGTAAAAATGTTCTCCGACTTAGGACTAATTGATTTACCGATGATATTTATTAGTTTCATCAAATTATATGGAAATAATAGTTTATTACCATATTCGTAAAAATCGGTTATTGATATTTACATTTTTGAAAGAAATTAGTTCAAAATCCCAACAGCAAATATTGTCACACCAAAAAATCCTCAAAATTATCAGGAACCATTTTCCAATGACACCCATAGTTTTCCGTGAATGATGAGGAAAAAATGTTTCAAACTTTGAATCAGTCATTCTCATAACGATTCAGGATCTTTGGATCTTTAGGACTATAGCAGTGGAAAAGATGCTCCAATCTAAAGAATTTCGTAATTTCCTATAAGAATAGCTCAAACCGTAAGAAGTAAGTAAGAACTGATGAAAATTGTAGTATCTTTGCTGAAGAAGTATGAAACAAAATCCGTTGAAGATTTGGTTCCGTATATATATTGCATAGAGATATACAAAATTGTGCAACCATAAAGAAGGATTAGCCTTTATGACAACCAGGGAGACCCTTTTCGTGAGGGTAGGTTTACCTGGCCTGGTCTGTACGCGATCTTTTTACTGCCTTATGACATGGAAATTCTACTCCAGAAATGAGATTTGTCTGCAACCGTACAAATTCATCTTCAGACATGGAATGGTGTCTTGCTCCGTCTGAAAAATGAGACGTCGGAACATGTCTCCAATTCCTCTTCCATACGTCTTGATTGGGAGCAATTCAAGTCGGAACCAGGACGAAGAATTATTACTTGAGTTGCTACAAATTCATGATATAGAGTATAAAATTCATGTACAATTTCTTGAATTTTTTGTTCTTGTTGTGCTTTCTCTTAAAATTATTCAGCTGCGTAGAAAAATATGATGTATGATGTTCGTTTTCCAAAATTTGAACTAGATTCAAGGATGTGTTCTTCAAACTTGGAAGAGTTTTGAAAAAAGCATCCAAATATCTTGAATCCATTGTCAAGCATGGAAATGATCGAGTTGAGCAATCAGAATTAAGCGCGTAGTGCGAAGCACATTAGGTGTCAAGCACAGAGCGTCTAACTTTATACGCGCGTCTCTGGCGTCTAAACTTCAATAGTCGATGCTCCTGAAGTTAGTGTAGACTGAACACCAGAATATCGTATACACGTTTTAGTTGGGGATCCGAAGAGGAGAGTAAGTAATCATTTTTGGTCCTCATGATTTGATGATTGATTCATGTGCAGAAAGTTCTCCTAACAACGAGTACATAAGGTACACCAGCGAATTCTTGATCGTTTTCTTTCTATCTATCATTTACTGTTTTTAAATGAAAAACGCCATATCTCTGCGAGTTATAAAAATTCTAAAATTTTTTTTGCGTGAACTCATAGAGAATGGTGGCACGCACCAATTTCGGGGGAAGTATTTTTTGATATTATAGATGCTTTATGGATGCTTCACAAGAAAACAGTAAAACAGCATTTTGATAAAACACTTTATACAGTACATTTTCTATCATTTTGAAATTTTTTTTTTATCGTATAGTACTGTCTGAGGAAAGATGCTTTGCGTATAGAATTTTTCAATTGAATAATTAGATAAATATTTACAAATTTCGGAATAAATTCAAACTTTTCTCGTCTGTGTGTAAGAGTGTTAGTAGCAGCGAGCAGCAGGATTTCGAATGATGATAGCGTAGGGCTTGAGATTTTCGAGACCGGCCTACTACTCTGTATAATTCCAGCATAAGACGAGCATGTACAAACTCGTCCCCGGCTACCTGAAAACTGTACCCCACCACTGAGTAACCCCTCAATGCCTTCTGCAAGCTGTATTCCGGGTTTACGTAATTTTAATCCCTTTGTACTTATTTTAAGGCTTGGACTTTACATTTATTTAGTTTTTAACACCTTTAAACTGGGCATTGGGAATTTCAAAAATTTTATGTTTTGAATGTTCTAGAAAAGAAAATGGACAACAATTTTCAATCTATGAAAGTGCAATTGATGTTCTAGAATCATTTCTCCGAAAGTAAATTATTGAACTATTAATACTTCCGATTTGAAATAAAGGAAATTAATTTTCGGGAGACAAAAATTATCCAATTTTAACTTTTTTTCCAAATGATAGGCGATAAAATTTCGCATCGAACTGTCATGGAAGATCCCTAAATTCCTCGTAACTTTCTTCTTAAACAACAACAAAAATGAATGAAAAAGATTTTTGGACGATCGAAGCATACCGTTTTTCAAAACATGCTTGTATTTTTTTTTAAATTCCAAAAAAAAACTCAACTATCCAAAAAATGATGTCCAGTGTCAATACGAATATCTAAATTTTTCAAAAATTTGTTGTAGGGAAGTAAGTGTATCATAAGGAATTCGTGCTATAAATCGATAACATTTTTAAATTGTTTGAATAAACATAATTGACAAATGCATTATTGCAAACAAAAATTTTTGTAACAAATTTCTATGACTTTTTAGAAACATTAATAATTATGAGATAACCTCTTATAATAAAGTTTTTCATGAAAAGATTTAGAATTCATTATTTTCTAAATTATAATTTTATAATAATATCCTAAATTATAATATTAATTACAGTATTTATATATTTTTCATTATATAAAATTATTTATTATATTAATAATATATTTAATATTGTATATAACAATATTATCAAACACACATTTATTATTAACTTTGTTTTTATAAATTTGATCCTAACTACTATTTTTTATCGAATATAAAAATAACAAAAAGAAAGAAAAGAATCATAGTTTCTATCAACCTCCAAAGTTAAAATTATATGATTATTATGTGGGTCATATCAATAAATCTATTATGACAGAATAGTGCAATAAATTGAAACTTCATAAATAAAACGAAATAAAATTTTTTTTCAGAAAATGATATGCCTGGCAAAAGGATTATTAACAAGATTATAATGATATATTGAATTATGTAAATATGGTAATTACCAATGCATTATTATCATTATTATTTTGAAATTATTATGACAGGCGAACGTTATAATTTCAGAAACTAAATGTATATATTTGTATAATACATTAATAATTTTATTTCTAATAAGGTTTAAAATATGCAATGAAATGCAGTCATTAAATTATAAATTTTTGAAGTTTATATAATAATTGATCCATGCTTCAGTATTTCATTTATTTTTAATCTATCATTAATTTTAATAACGTTACTAAGACTTGCTCCTTTAACTTTATTAGAACGAAAATGATGAGGATATGTTTAAATTCGTAAAGGACCATACAAAGTTAGTTCAATAGGAATTTTACAATCATTAGGAGATGCAATTTATTATTTTCTAAAGAATTATTTTTACTTACAAATTTATATTATATATCTTATCATAAACAATCTGATAAAAAATTCCTATCTATTTTCATCTATACTAAATGAACTTAAATTCACTATGATTTAAAATAAAAGATGTTATTCTTCCGACCAGGGTAATTAACATTTTAATTTAAGTTGGTAATCTTTGTTCTGAATATTCTTTACCAAAACATTTGAAACATTGCAGGATAAATTAATTTTTGAAATTAAACTCAGATTTCCCATGAAAATATATAATTCCTCCATAAAAATTGGAAAAGTTCAACCAAAGTGATGAATTAAAAAAAAATATGATGAATCTTCAACTTTAACAGTTAAATTTTGAACTATGAAGATGATTTTTCTACTAAAATGATAAATAAGGTACTTGATAACTTCAATTTTTAACCCTGAACGTGAATATTCGAACAAGCTCGCAAACGAGGAGACTAATTTTCATATACAAAGAATAATTTTCGGATTCTTGTTGAATCAATCGTAAAATATATTCGATATGATAAAACCTGACGGGATCGAATGTGATTAGCAGAAGGATTTCGTAACCCAAGTGAGGGGTGAGCGCGCTGGACCCAGCGGTTGGGGTATTCTTCCCAGGTAGCTGGGAACGAGTTTGTAATCGCCTGCAGAAAACACTTACCTGGACGTAATGCGAAAAAATGAATGAATGGGATTAAGCATAATAATGAGATCTCTTCCAAAATCGTGTTCTTATTTCTCATGCAATTCTTTGAAATTGAGAATTAGATATTTTGGTTCCATATTGAAAAATTCCAAAATTTGTCTTGTTTCTGAAAACTGATAAGAAGAGAGGATGAACTCGATATTCTTGGACGAATATTTTTATTCATGTAACATCGAAAAACATTCAATATTTTCATAATAATCAAAACAATGTATAAGATAATACGATAAGAGGCGAAAATTGGTATGTGTATGTACATTAATAAATTCTCAAATATTTCACATAAATTATAACTGAAAATTCTATACAACAAATGAAATTAAGGATTAAATCATGCATAGCTATATTGTTGGAGGTACATAGAAAGTTTGTGGAATATTTAGCATAAATTTCTGCTCATAAACAAAAAAGAAATTTATTGCCATACTATTGACATAAATTATTCTCTATTTATGGTTATAAATTAAAATTTTCAGCATAAAAGACATTTATCCTAGAGGAGAATTGATCTTTTCTAGTTAAAAACTAAACTATTTAGATGGAAATTTGTCTTTTTTTATTGTAAATTCAATTGGTTCGTTAAGAATCCACATATTTCGATGGAATGTTTGAATTAAAAATTCAATAATTTCGCTTGAATGTTACATAGCTTGTTGAAAAATGGATTTTTTTGCACGCAGTTATCTTTTTCTTCGAAACTTACTCTTTTTGTTCAAAAATTCTACATAACGGTTTAAAATTCAAGTTATGCAGTTGAATATTTTTCATTTCAGTTGAAAATCTATCCAGTTGAAAACCGTTAGGTTTGGTTCAAAGAAAATTTTTTTAGACAAAAATGCTACAAAACTATTTATGGCTGGAAATGATTATCTGTATAGTTGAGAATTCGAAAATTTTAATGAAAAATTGTATTTCTTGGTTGAGGATAAGTTTCTAGTCCGAATTTCAACAAATCTGATTGAAGATTTTAGTTAAAAACTCTTGTGTCTGCCTTATACTATAGATAAACATATTTTTAAATTTATTGAAAAAGGAATTTTCTTGAACAATGTTACATATCTTACAAACAAGTAGGAATCTTTTTACCGCATCGCTCATTCCGCCTTCCATATTCGATTTTCTTACATGCAATGAAAATATCGAATCCTCAATTTCAATGCATTGCATGAGAAGTAGGAACGAAATGGTGAGAGTGAGCTCATTATTATGCTTGATCCCATCCATTCTTTTATTTAACATTACGCCAAGGTAATTGTTCTGCTGGAATTATGCAGAGTAGGATTTGAGTATGTGTGCGCCTGTGTGTGCAAGCGCAGGTTAGGACGAGGATGGTCTCAAAACTCTCAAGCCCTCCGCTGTCACGATTCGAAATGCTGCTGCTCGCTGCTACTAACCCTCTTACACACAGACGCGAAACGTTTGTATTTATTCCGAAATTCATAAACACGAAACCAATTTTTTAACTGAATAGATTCTCTACAAAAAGTATCTTAGCCTCAGACAGTACTATACGATTGAAAAAAAAATTAAAATGACAAGAAATGTACTGTTTAAACAGTGTTTGATTGAACGCTTTTTTACTATTTTTCTTGTAAACCATCTATATTATCAAAAAATCTGCCCGCTGCGCAGGCACATTCTCATGACGCGCTGCGCGCGCGGCTCGCTTTGCTCGCAAGTTTCAGCGTGCCTAGGGCGCGCGTCTATCGGATCTCGCGCTCCGCGCTCGATGATGTATTTACCTCGCGCTACGCGCTCGGTTTTCATTACAACTCGCGCTTCGCGCTCGGCTACATACGGGCTTACTTCGGTTTACAGTGTAATGCATACACAGAATTACAAAAATTGCAAAACTTCTCAAAAACTCCACTTCTATGAAGATTTTTTTTTTTCAAATTTGATAAAATTTTTTTTATATCAAGTTTACTTAAGGCTCTACTGGCCTCAAGGAACACATTATCATTGCAATACTCGCCGCTGATATTAACATCTCGCATAGTTTGGCTAGCAAAATGAATTTTTCATAGTTTATGAAGCGTTGTCACGATTAAAAAAAATATATATACGCCGTATTGGGAAAAATTTCATATAAAACTTGTGAAACTTTTCAAGAGGAGCAATTTTTCTATAAATTATCTCTCCTTGCCTCTTATTGTTTGTCTGAAAGAATGAATTTTTATTTTTGTAAATGTGTTATCATGATGAAAATGAAAACTATTCGTACTTTCGAAAAATAATCAACAATGAATTTTTAGACTTTTCAAGGTAAACAATTTCTGTTTCTTTTATTTTTTTCATATCTCGCAATCAAAAATGGAATTTCCGATTTTTTGGGAAAAATCAAAAAGTCGTATTCACGATCTTCTAGGGCTCCCAAGAAGAAACATTTTTGTTCTCTGACTTTCTTTCTCATCTTGCGTTATTTGGGTAAAAATTCTCATTTTCTTTTATATCTTTGGATTTTGAAAATGCCAAGACTCGGGCAATTTTGTTTTAATCCAAAGAAATCATAAGTATAAATTGTTTCACTTCTCACCTACTACAAGAAACCATTTTCAGAATTTTTAACTCTTGGAAAAACAGCTGGTTAACGAACTCGACTTCTATTTCTGGTCCCTCAAAATGGGTGCCAAAACTCGATCAAATATTATCATTCTTTCGAAAGTTATCGCGTTCACAGATTATTACATTCTCATTCTGAATGAGAAGGTATTGGTTTTATGTGAAAATTGACTTTCGCGGATTTGATGGAATCTCCACGTTTTGAGACCCCCTGAGTCAGAAAAATGGTTTTTACGGAGGTGTCCATCTGTCTGTCTGTAGTCTGTAGTCTGCAATCTGTGTACTCGATAACTTTCGAAAGAATGATCGGATTTGATTGCCCTTCGGCACACATTTTCAGGGACAAGAAAGACAGCCTGAGTTCGTTAACCAGCTATTCTGAATAAAAAATGAAAGAGGGGGAACATTTTGAGCAATTTTTTGAAATTTTATTTCCAAGGCTTAGAAACTCTAAGGCCGGTTTCTCGTAGTAGTTAAAAAATGAAACAATTTATCTCCATGATTTTTTTTTTATGAAAGCAAAATTTCCAGAGTAATGGCATTTTCAAAATCCAAAAATGTAAAAGAAAATGAGAATTTTCAGCCAAATAACGCAAGATTGAAAAAAGAGTCAAAGAGGAAAAATGTTTCTTCTTGGGAGCCCTACAATATAGTGAATACGACTTTTTGAATTTTCTCAAAAATTCGAAAATTCCGTTTTTGATGGCACAAAAAAGAAAGAAAAAATATCTGTTAACTCGATAGCTATCGAGAGAATGATCACATTCGATCGTGCTTTGGCACCCATTTTGAGGGACCAGAAATGCAATTCGAGTTCGTTACCCAGCTGTTTCGGATCAAAAAAGAAAGAGGGGGAGCATTTTGAAAATTTTTTTGGATTTTTCTTTCCAAGATTTGAAAATTCTAAGTACGGTTTCTTATAGTAAGTGAAAAATGAAACAATTTATCAGCGTGACTTTTTTTGATAAAAGCAAAATCGCCAAGTTAAGGCATTTTCAAAATCCAAAAATGTAAACAAAAATGAGAATTTTTAGCCAAATAACGCAAGATCGGAAAAAGAGTCAAAGAGCAAAAATGTTTCTTCTTGGGAGCCCTACAATATAGTGAATACAACTTTTTGAATTTTCTCAAAAAATCAAAAATTCCGTTTTTGATCACACAAAAAAAAAGAAAAAATCTGCCCGCTGTGCGGGCACATTCTCATAGCGCGCTTCGCGCGCGGCTCGCTTCGCTCGCAAGTTTGAGCGCGCCTAGGGCGCGCGT